>PVKN010041018.1:0-10623 GCA_004027915.1 Capromys pilorides
AGAAGTCCTGCCCATGACTTACATGAAGCTTTGGGGGGGACAACTAGACACAAACCATAACACTTACCCTAGATATTCAGAGTTGCCTCCAGTAGGATTTTCTAGTTAATTCTCCAATATAATTCTAATTTGCTCTATAAGGAGTATTGATATTCATCAATAAAACCATAAGGGAAAGCAGAGGACCCTTAAGTTTGATAACAGGTACATCTGCGCTTCCTCTGAAGACAACACTGCAACTGTGGAATCTTTAATGCTCACTGACTAGACCTATCGTGAGCTACAGTTTTCCAGGGCAGAATTATTTCTCTGCTTCCTGCATATTCTCCCGTGGTCAGGAAGGAAGCCAGCCATGTTAATCCATTCCCCTAGGAAGTTTATGTCAGACAAATCTATGAGTCCTTCTCAACTTACATAGGAGTGTATCTCTTAACCATGATCCTATGAAGACCTCCAGTGACCTAGTCATCTTTCATCTGGCCTTTGGGTAGTTAAAGGTTAGTGTTGTAATGTTCCCTCTTGGGGTGCATATCCTGTTGCCTCAATGTTCTCCACAATGACACACTGCATGTGCCTTAGCAGAGCCATCACTCTTTTTTGGAATGCTGCTTTTCCTGCTGACGTTCATTGAAGGGTAGGTTGGTTGGCTTGTTCATTGAAGGGTAGATTCGCTGACTACTGGAAGGGGATATATTGTTCAGTAACTATTTCTTTTGCTATGTGTTATCTATAACTTCTTGATAAAGTTTACATTTTCTACACAGGACCAGTCCCATGTTAAATTGATCTGAATCTTCAAACTGGTGTCTCCAGAGAAGTTGGGTCCATAAGAATCACTAGAAGAGCCAGTGAGAGGTTTTTATTTCTCTAGTAGGCAGAGCCCACTGCCCTAGATTATCTGTGAAACAGCTCAGAATATGGATGTTTGCCTTGTAGCTCCTGTTAAGATTAAGGAGGATTGGGGCCGGCGAGATGGTTCAGTGGTCTAAAGCGCCTGCTTAGGAGGGCTCAGGCAACTGCGGGGACTGCAGTTCGATCCCCGGTACCACATGCTGCGCCAGCGCCACCACCAGGGCAGGCTGAGCCAGCCACAAAATGAATAAATAAAGAAACAAGCAAACAAATAAATAAATAAATAAAATTAAAAAAAAAAAAAAGATTAAGGAGGATAAAGTCTCTGGGGATGGAGAAGAGAGAGACTAGAAAAGAAACAAGGCCCAATCTTTCCCCTTTTCCTTTGATAGCCACAATGAGCATGACCCACCTGACAATTTCATGCTCTTCCTTTCTACCTCCCCAGGGATGGCCTATCATGACTAGACTGAGGCCAGTTCTTACCAACACCTCTGGAGTTGCTTTATATGTCCTCCCCCCCTCCCCAGCTTTCCTGAGAGAAGCCAAAGCTTGTATGATAGCTATGACATGCCCACTTCACCTGCTTCCCCAGGTGTTGCTGCCTCTCTGATGGGGAGAGACCAGGGGGGAAGGACCAAAATCCATTGCTGCTATCTCCAAAATCCCTCAATCCCAAAGCTCATAATCAACAGAAGCAGCCCTCATAAAGATGTCTCAGTAGTACCAGTAGTCATGGTTTAGTTTCACCATTTTAATGGAGACCTAGGAGCTGTCAGTCAAGCAGCTGCTTCCTTTGAAGTTCCACTGGACAGCTGGGGCTGTCCTAGATGTCCCCAAATCACTCCAAGGCAAGAGATACCTGCCTTGGCTGCAGCAGGTTTGAAACACCCATCTCAGATGACTTGGCCCTGTGACCACACCTGATGACTCTTTCCTGTGACCTCCAGATGGCTCTTCCTCTATTATTGCTATCATTACCAATAGGTTGAAAGAATTCCAGAGCCAGGTGGCAGAGACCAGTAATAACTGACAAAAATCACTGGAGACTGGTGGCCAGGGTTGGTAGCAACAGGTGACAGAAACCACAGAGACAAGCAACATTGACCAGTGATGAAAACATTGACTGCTATAGAACCCAAGAGGCTGTAGAAACTGCTGGAATGGTTCCAGAAAACTGCCAGAGGGCTATGAAACTTGGCTGTTGAGGACTCTAGTTGCTGGCAAGACTTGAAGCACTAAGGGCTGAGAGTTACTGGCATACTCAAAGCTCAAAGCTGCTAACGGAGCTACACTTCTTTGAATTTCCACCTGAGTTGAACAAAAAAACAATTAGCTGACTGGTGACAGCAGTAACAAACATATAGCTCTTGGTAGGTGCCAGACCTCCTCCGATGGACTTTAAACACATTAACACATCCAATTTTCACAATAGCCAAATAGTCTGAGTCTATGACAAGGGTGGTGGGGTCTATTTCATGGTCTCAGTCTACTGAGCAGAGCTCTGTGGTCCTAGTTTAGATCACTGTTGTCCAACAGAAATAAAATGTGCATCACAGATGTAATTTTAAAACAAAACAGCCCATTTGTTAATGGACAAAGGCTTAGTATAAATTTTTTTTCAAGAAGATAAATAGTCAAAGACTACAAATGGGCACAAGAAGTCATTGTTAGATGTGTTCTTTGATGGTAATGATAGTTTTGTACCCATTATGATAAAACATTTGAAGTTAGATATTTTAGATGTGTACTTAATTATATGTCAAGTACTGTGGTGAAGCTGTTACAAAAAAAGTAAACAGGTGAAATGAACTTAAACAATATATTTTGCTTAGCCCAACATATCCAAAATAGGAAATTAAAGTAGAAATTGTTGAGAAATATTATATACTGAATTTCTACAGAGATTTTGAAATGTGGTCACTATTTTACAATCATTATATATTTTAATTCACATAGTAACTTTTCATCAGAGATTCTTGATCTGTATTTATGTTTTTAAAATTTACAATTAAAAAGTTAGAGTACATATTAAGCTGTTATAAATATATTTAAAAGTTTTCAAGTAGTTGAATTCTTTTGTTTTCCTTTCCTTTTCCTTCTTACTTTCTTTCTTTTCTGTTTTTTTAGACAAGCATTTCACTTTGTAGTGCAGGCTGGCCTTGAACTCACTTTGTAGCCCAGGTTGGCCCCAAACTCATGGCAATCCTCCTGCCTCAGCCTCCTGAGTGCTAGGATTACAGGCATGCACTATCACATCCAGCATCCAGTAGCTGACTTAAGTAGTAGGATTTCATTCCAGTTTCCTTTGAGTCAAAGATAAAAACCAAAGAGTAATAAAATGGCAGTGTTGGCAGAGTGCCAGAGGCTCCTTGGGACTGGATCTAGTGGCAGGGTGGCCTAACCCACAGCACTCACTGCCCCCCCTGCTCATGTCATTGCCACAAAATTAAGGCAGCAGTGATTGCAAAGAAACGAGGGACTGAGCCTATGTACCTGCTAGGACTCCCTCACAAGCTGCAGCCTGTAAGAACCAAACCAAGCCAATAAAACAATCAGGCTGCGTTGACTGGTTCCCCTTGGCCCACTAGGCCTTTATGGTGCCTGGAAATGCCTCTTTGTCACTTGCTAAGATGGATCCTTGCTTCATTGATTATAGAAGCTAAAACTTAATTGGAAAATAAGAGAAAATGAAAGTAGAGGGCAAGCTCTGGTGAAAGATCAGTGTCTTAACAAAGGGAAGTAAGAGACAATAAGAAAAGAGCAGCAATCTGAGGAACTGAAGAGGATCATACTGAGCCATTAACAAAAGCATGGGTCTACCTTTTATGGCTTTGTTGGGGGCGGGCTAGCAGCTGGTAATTTCCCACGGGATCATGAGTGTGACTTTTTTTGAGACTCCCTTCTTCTTTTTTAGGGGATATCTTTCTATTGTGAGATATAGATTAGCTATTCTTATCCTAACCTGTCTCTTCACTAAAAGTGGAGATAAGCCCCTCCCCCTGCCGTGATAGCATACCTAGTCTTTGCAGTTAAAAGTAGTGAACAAGAGGAGAGCGCATTTCATACATTTCGGCAAGGGAGGACAGGGCCAATAGATAGCTCCACCTTTAGTATTTAACAGGTCATGGACTGAGGCCTGAGAATCTGTCCTCACCCCCCACTATTGCTTATTTCCATGAGGTTTTCTGTCCTATCTCATGTTTGACATACCCCACACCCTCCTCCACTATCTTGCCCTGTGGATGATCCCCTAAGTCTTCGATCCTCCTTTCAGAGGTGTCGGGTCTTCTCCCAGAATGGCAAGCAGCAGCAGATCCAAGGTCATTCATTATTGGAGGGAAATATCAACTGGTATGGGAGATCAGGTCTGGTTGCTTTGGGGACATTTATGCTGTGAAACATCCCCAATAGCAACATAGTAGGTGGCACTGAATCTAGAGTTCCACAAGGCTTGGCATTAACAGTTGCAGTTTGAAAGCAAACGGTAAAATTCTTCAAGGTGGATCCCCTACACATGGTTCTATGGTCAGGAAAAAGATTATAATGTACTATTAATGGATCTTCTGTGGCTCAGCTTGGAAGACCTCTTTAATTACTGTTTAGGATGGTTCACAAGTAAAACCAAACTTACATTAGCTGATTATATGATCAGCAGAATTGAATATGTGCACACAGAATTTTATACAAAGACATTAAGCCTTTTCTCTTCTTGCTGGGACGAAATGCCTGACACCCAAAAGTAAGGAAGGAAAGGCTTATTTAGCTCACGATTAGCAGAGGTTTCAGTCCATACTCAGCTGGCTCCAAGGTAGAGTGGCACGTGGCAGAGGGCAGCTGTTCATGGCAGTGGAAAACAGCAAAACAGCAAGAGCAAATTGGAGGAACAGCGGCAACAATGGCTACAGAGAGCAAGCCTGCATCCCTTCTGCTGCATTTAGGCTATTCGTCCAGGCCAGGTGTAGCACTCACACCCAGAATGCCAGCAGCATTTACGCCCTTAATCCCAGCAGTGCTCATACCTAGCACTGGATCATGAATTAATCACACACTCTAGAAGTCTGCCCTATGCATGAGGCCTCAGGGGGCAATTAGACATAAACCGTCATACCTGGTAACTTTCTAGTGGGCAGCGGAAGCAAGGAGGTGCCTCTTTTAGTCACCTCAGCAGCAGTGGCAGTAGATGTTGCAGTGGTGAAGAATTCCTCACCCTCCAGCCTTGGTGTGTAACGTGCAGACTGTGGCAGCAAAGGTACTGGCCACTTGTGTCCATGGGACATTGACTGCTATGGCAGCCACCATTGTTTCCACTGATATCACTAAGCTAACATCACCTAGCTCTAAGCCCAGTTATTCTATTGCTTCTTCTGCACTGAGGTCCTTTATAGTCTGGAAATGGAATCCCAGCCGCCACTGTATTGAGAATATATTGGATATTATTGGTTAAGTCTGCAGATGCAGAGCTCCAGGATAGGGAGGGCAGAGTATGTCATTAATGGCATTGGTGGTGAGGATTACCATCCCCATCATGGTTGTCATTAGTGCTTAGGCCTTAGGTTCCAGGCAGGGAGGAGAGGAGCATTTGACTTACTTGATTATTTGAGAATTAGCAGAGCATATGAGAGCGGTGAGGGCTCAACATGCCTTCACTGATGAGGATGTGTGCTTGCTCTTAGCTGGAAGAGTGGGGAGGAGGGCCAGCCAAATAGCTCAGTGGATTAAAGCACCTGTGAGCAGTATCAGGGGCCAGGGGTCCTATCTCCAGGCCTGTTGTGCTGGCCCTGCCCCCAAGGTGCACTGAGATGCAATTGAGACTGGGTGTAGTAGTGTGTGCCTGTAATCCCAGGTCTTGGGAGGCTGTAAACAGGTGGATCACTAGGAGTCTGATCTGGTAGTGAGACCCTGAACACCCTGTAGACCCTTCCCCTACCCCACCCCCCCAAAAACAAGATTGAGGAGGAGCTAGACAAAAGGTGGAGTGGTCTCCTCTGAGCCTATGTATAGGAAAGGGCTAGGGTGCAAGGTAGGGACCATGCACTGGTAGGGCAGGGTCAAACCAAGTCCAAGTGCCACATTCTGTCCACACCCTGGACCATATCCAAAGGCCAACAGGACCAACAGGGGGTACACAGTCATCACCAGTGGGTCCATTAAGCTGTGGGTCCCAGTGCCCATAGTGCTCCAAGTTCCAGAAGCAATCATGGTTCTCAAGGAGTTCCACAGTGACATTTCTGGTCTGCGTAAGCAGCTCTACCCATTAGCTGGCTATGGCTCCTGTTCTAGTTCCAGCTCTGGTTTGTAGGGCATCCTGGGAAGGGTGAGAAGGCAGCTACATGAACATTCCCAGTGAGTCCTGTGTCTAGGCTATAAAGAATTCCTTACTCAGCCAAAGTTTGGTCTGATATGCTGGAAAATGTTAGCACCTCTTGGTGTTAGGCTGGGCCCAGTGCTGGCCCTTGTCAGCCACAGTCCTGCCAGGCTCAGCTAAAGGTGTGCGTGTGTGTGTGTGGGGGGAGAGGCATAAGACTGTAGCAGGATCAGGAAGGGTGTCTTCCATACTCATACTGGGTGCTCAGGTGGAGGAAATGGCTAGCAATGCTCCTGTCTTTATTTACACATTGGGTGTTTTGTTCATAGTGGAGTTTTGCATTGCTTTCCATGGATTAAAATATTGCACCAAATATTAACCATCTTGGTTTCTGAGGTTTTTCTTCTTTGTCTCCTTGAATTTCTGAACCAAAGTAACAACTTCATTCACGTATATCATTTTCACAGTTCTTTTTTTTTTTTTTTTTTGGAAGAACTGATCAAAGAAGGTCCTCAGATTTTTGAAGTTTGTTTTAACTGGTGCTATGTGCATTTATAATCTGGGCCAGACATCATTTCTCCCTGTGGGTGATTTTGTTGTTGTTAAACTATCTTTTTACTCATCTTGGTCTGTAATACTAATGGACAGTAAAAATAGCTACCAGATAGCTCTTGGTAGGAGCTGATCCCCCTTCTATGCACTGTACATATAATAACCCATTTAATTATAACCATAACCAAATAATCTGAAACTATGACAGGGCTTGTTCTTGTAACCCAGTCAGAAGTCTAAGGTCTAAATCTTCTGAGCAGAATTTTAGAAGTATGGTCAAGAACGGCAGCAAAGTTTATAGTTATTTTATTTTTTATTTTTATTTTTTGCAGAACTGGGGATTGAACTCAGGCCCTTGAGCTTGCCAGGCAAGTGCTTATTCTACTGAGCTATCTCTCCAGCTCTTACAGTTATTTTAATGCAGCATTACTCCTGAGCCTTGATCCAAAAAACAGTAGCCTGAGCTCAAACAAGGAAATTTTGTTTAGTGACAGGACCCTTTCAAGGCGCCCATTCATTAAGGCTGAATTTGGATTTCTCTCAAACCTCAAGGGCCAGCAACAGCAGGGCCTCAGGCGCTGGCCCACCTCTCACAAGTGGGCTTGAGCGGGCTGGTGCTCAGGCTGAGTCCTTCCACACACAGGTCCGCCCTGCCACAGAAGTCTGGACCGAGGAAAGAACAAGGATCCTCAAGACAGAAGCAATAAATCAGGCAGGAAGAAGTCAACGAGCAGACACCTTCCCTGGTCCCTCTCAAATTAACAGCACTCCTAAATCTTTTAGTAAAATGTTTCAAAATGCGCCATTCTGACCCCTCAAATATGTCAGCTTTCCCAGCCAGAGAACCACTGTAAAATCTGAGCTGGGCTGTTTTCACCCTCTTGGATCTGCCCAGGAGGCTTCTGTTCATGGTGAGGGGCCCGCACTCGATCCAGAGGTGGCCATTAGGGGGTGACCAAGCCCATGCGAGGTCTGGGTGACCTTGGAGGGACCCACGATTACTCACTCACACTGGCTGCCCATCTAGTTCACGCTACTCCAGGGGAAAGCAGAGTAGTGACCATTCTGGCACCCATTTATCTCTGGAATCCAAAGAGCAAACAAGTTGCTCAGTTAAAGAGGGGCGGTGGGAGGGGGCCGCAGGAGGGAGCAGCGCGGGAGGTGTTGCTGGGCTCCTCCCTTGGGGTGTGGAGGGGCGTGGCAGAGCTGGCAGCCTCTTAAAGGGGCAGTGCAGCGGGGCGGGCCAGGGTGCGGTGGGCGGTATACTCCCTCGCTGAGCTGCTGAGCTATAGCCTTTTTTGCGTGCAGGGGAGGCCTGAGGCCGTGAAGGTGGTGAATTTGGATGTCCCACAAAAAGGACCATGTGTCTGCTGGCTCAGAGACACCCTGCCGAAATGAAGCCTCGGCCAATTCTGCACTTCTGAACTGTATTATTATTTTCCCACAGCCCAACTGCTCATCTTCCCCAGGCCTGAGTGCTGTAGGAAAAGTCCAACCAGTCCTAATCCAGGAAGGGCCAGGACAGAACCGGTCCCCCAATGTGACAGCCAGCAAGACTGGATGCCAACGAGCGTCCCACAGAGGACTCCCACAGAGGACCCTGAAGGAGATGCATCCCCGGGATGATGAGCAGGCGTTTCTTCCCCAGGGCACTCAAGATCACATCTCCCTTCCCGTGCATTGGGTATCGGGGTCCTGTTGTTCATCTCCTGGCCTTTTCTGAGCTCCTGAGGCTTGGGAAGTTCCTAGGGGTTAACAGATGCAAAGCTTAACCACTTAGTCTCACTAGCACGGTCACCAGTCTGCACATGGGTCAGCATGGCCGAGTGGAAGGTGGGACAGCAGAGAGCAGGGAGCAAAGGAGTCTTGGATGGTTCTTCAGAGAAGCCCAGAGGGCCCCAGGGCAGAGCCTCAGGGCAGAGCCGCAGAGCCGCCCTCCGTAGAGAGCTGCCCTCAGTATTCCGTGCACGTGTTCCTACATTCCCAGCATATCTCCTCTCCTGCTGGGGAAGGGGTAAGCAGCTCGATGTACAGAGGAGGAAACCTGACGTTGGGGCGGATGGGGCAGAGAGGGGCAGAGACACCAGCGGTGAGAATAGCGTTCTCATTCTCAGCCGCTTCTCCTCAAAGGTGGGTGTAATGGATCTGGATCTGCGCTGAGGATGTCACTCAGGGGTAGAGCCTTTACTTAGCATATGTAAGGCATTTGCTATGCCTGGAACACTGAGGCTGGGAACCCAGACTGAAGGGTTTCAGAGCTGATTGGGCCACTCAGTTTCCAAGGGAACTGTGAGCTCATCAGGAGCCCTATAGTCATTAAACGCCTAAAAGGGATTCTTGGGGGAGGGGGCTCAATTTATCAGTGAACTTTTTCTCTGGTTCAGAGTCCCAGCTCAGCTCTGCCTTAATATTTTATTTGTTATTCATTTATTTATTTTGAGAAGGGTCTCCTTATGTCTGCCAGGCTGGCTTTAGACTCCTGGGGTTGACCAGGTGTGGTGGTACATGCCTATAATGACAGCACTTGGGAAGCTGCGGAAGGAGAATTATCGTACACTTGAGGGTTTGAGGCCAGCCTGAATGACATAGTGAGATGGCATCTTTAAAAAAAAAAACGCACAAAACAAAACAAAACAAAACAAAATACAACTCCTGAGATTAAGGGGTTCTCCTGCCTCAGCCTCTCAAGTAGCTGGATCTTGAGGCATGTACATAATGCCTGGCTTTCATATTTTATAGAGAAGCAAACTCACCTCAGAAACTCTGAATGTGTTTGGTTTGGGATTGTAGGTTCCTCTCTGGTGATGTAGCAAATGGCTTATTGGAGAGAGTGGTTTTCTGCCTAGCTTGCAGGTCCCAAGGACAGAGTGTCCCAAGGGCAGACTTCCCCAAAAGGGTTCCTGCTGTAAGCGTTTCGTCTTTTCTGCAGTTTTTGTTTACTTTCCTTCTTGCAGAGTTTTCCTATCACCTCCCCCTTCCTAGGGGAAGGACCAGGTAAGCACTCTGTAATTGCCCACTCAGCATCTGTTCCAGCTAGATCTGAGCTCTGACCGTGGCCTGTGCCACTGGTCTCATTGCCCACGTCCCCAGGTGCTCAGGACGTAGTAGGCACTCACAGTACTGCTAAGTGTGAATGTATGTGTGTGGTGTGTGTGTGGCCAGCGCAGGGCTCAGCCGTGAGGAGAGATGCACACATGCGTATAAGTGACAAGAAGCCAGTGCTGAGCCAGAGCAGAGATGTGTGTGCCTTCGGGGAACCCAGGAGGAGCGGAGGTGTGGGGCAGGCTCCCCTGAGCAGGTGACTTGTGGGCAAGGCACAGGTAGGCAGAGGCAAGGAGACTTCAGCCGGTGCTGTATTTGAGGAACAGTGGGGTTAGAAGACGAGGCTGCAGTGGGCAGTAGGAGGTAGATCAGCGGTGAGATAGGGCCTTCCAGGCCTGTACGAAGTTTAGCTTTCATTCTAAATGCAAGTAGAAGGGCCCGTGAGATAGCTCATCGGATTAAGCTTGCCTGCTTAGGCAAGCACAGGGATAGGGCCTCATCCCCAGCATCACATGCTGCACCAGCCATGCCCATGGGCGCACTGAGCCAACTGCGGAGACCTGGTGTGGTGGTACATACCTGTATTCCCAGCGCTGGGGAGGCTGAAGACAGGAGGATCACTATGAGTCCAAGCTGCGTAGTGAGACCCTGTACCAAATAATAACTAACTAACTAACTAACTAACTAACTAAATGCAAGCAGATGTCACTAAAAGGCTCTAAGATCATCTCCCTTTTTGGCACTCGGGTTTGAACCTAGGGCTTTCACGCTGAGCCACATCCTCACCCTTTTCAATTGTATTAGTTTGAGATAGTCTCATTAAGTCACCAGTCTCTTTAAGTCACTAAGTTGTCCAGGCTGGGCTCAAA
>PVKN010041019.1:0-10612 GCA_004027915.1 Capromys pilorides
CTCCTCCTCCTCCTCCTCCTCCTTCTCCTCCTTCTCCTTCTCCTTCTTCTTCTGATTTTACAGATTAAAAAAAGCCAAAGTATCTGGGGATATAGCTTGGCAGTCTAAGCACCTGCCTAGCAAGGACTGGGGCTCAATCCCTGGCACCACATCCCCTGCTGACCCTGAACTGAGCCAGCCACTGAAACTGGGTGTGGTGTCACATGCCTGTGATCCCAGCACTGGGGAGGCTGAGACAGGAAAATCTTTATGAGTCTGAGCTATGTACTGAGACCCTGTACCAAACAAATGAATAATAGATTTTTATTTTATTTTCTTTAAACTTTATTTATTTATGTTATGGCTGGCTCAGCCTGCCCTGGGGGTGGAGCTGGCACAGCATGTGGTGCCAGGGATCAAACCACGGTCAGTGCGGTTGCCTAAGCTTGCCTGAGCAGGCGCTTTAGACCACTGAGCTATCTCACCAGCCTGAATAATAGATTTTTAAAAGTTAAATAAATAAAACCAAGGCAGAGAGGTACTGCAAGCCTTGCCCAGGGCCTCATGGTGGATGAGTGCCGTGAGATTTATATCTGGCAAGCTGCTGCCCGAGGGCCTCTCTTAACTGTGCGATGCTGCGGGCTTCATTTATAAGAGAGGAGGAAATGTGGAAGAGAGCCAGAGAAGACAGGCGACCGCCAAAGCAATGGAGAAGGCCATAGCCTACAATTTTAATTTGGAGAGCAGGTATACAAAGTGTGCACGTGTTTAAATATTTTAAAATGTTCTCAGTAGTTGTTTTCTGGACAAATCCCAGCCCTTGGATGATGAGCACAACCATCCATCGCCTCTCTCTCCCTCTGCCCATCCCTCCCCTGCGCTTCCTGCTCCAGCGCAGCTGGACACAGCTGGAGGACACCGTAGCCAGGTCTGTCGGCACCCTCTACCAGGAACCCATGGCTGAGTCTCGCTCCTCACCACGCTCAGCGCCTGGCCTTTTTCCTTGTCAACTCATTCTCACTTGGCATTGTGTGACCCTTCAAGCATTCTCTGCTCCAACAGTTAGCCAGGCCTACCGTCACTGAAGGTGACCTTTTTCCTGATATGCACAAATATCTTCATATTTATCATATTCTTATATATAGAGAGATTTATCTTTATATTTTAGCCATCAAATCTAAAAGAACTGACCACACCTCATGCTAGTTTTCAGCTCTATCTTTCCAAGTATGGTAGGATGACTGGATTCTTTTCTAGCTGCAGGAATCTTGTGTTATCAACGATCTATATTCCCTGGTTTCCTTACCTGAGTGAGACCCTCTCATGAGCACCTAAACATGCTCTGATGGCCACTTGGGAAAAAGCAAACCTCTTCCCCTCTCCCCACTTTTCTCTCTCTCAGGTCCCTCCCTTCAACCAAACTCCCTGGTGCAGGGTCTGTACTGGGGAGCACCAGTTCCCAGCGGCCCTCCACCGCACCCCCCTCAGTTAGTTGGGCTCCAGCTTGCATCCCCAGTTTGCTGCAGTTCCCCTTCCCTTGATGCCCAGAAGACCCAGCTGTAACCCCTCGAGAGAGCTCCTCTCCGAGGACAGAAGGATCATCCTTTCCTGCGGCAGCAGCAGCAGCACCGAGGCCAGTGGCCACACCCATGAGGCTGTCTCAGGCAGCTCTTGGGAAAAAAATCATTTAAACCTTTTTTTTTTTTTTTAACTCAATACATTTTATATTGTTGGTTAATAAGCCAAAACATACATCAAGAGTTTCCCATCATGGAGTGTGGACCTGCTCCTCCCAAGAAGACAAATACGACTGATGAAAACTGTTTTGAAAACTAGTGCTTGCAGTCTCTTGAGACTGGCTGAAGGGCCTACAGAAATTTATTCAAGAAAATCTGCTAGATTTTAGGGGCTGGGGAGATAGCTCAGGGGCACAAGTGCCTGCCTGGCAAGTGCAAGGTCCTGAGTTCGATCCCCAGTTCCGAAAAAAAAAAAAATTCGCTAGAGTCAGCAATAATAGCAAATATGTGGCATCCAAATTGCGCAAATCCCAATCTCTCTCCTGCTCCCAGCTCACGTGACAGAAACTGCACTGCGGAGGACACAGCTAGGAGCACAGGCTCTCAGACACACACAGTGGTGTTTTCCCTAGGAGGAGCCAAATCATGAGAAGTTGCTTCTGGTTACAGGTTGAAGATGCTCAATTCTAGTATAGCCAAGAAACTAGAAATCCTTTATTTCCCTTCCTCTAGCACCATGCATAGGGCAGGTGCCTTGCTTTGGCTATGCTCCGCTGGGAATTGTGGGGATATGGTTCTTCTGGATTCACTAGTAGGACTGGGGTACTATTTTAGAATAGGAACTGAGAAAACCAGACCACTGCTCCTATCCAGCACTTGCTGTTAAAGAGAAGTGTCCATCCAGGGAAGGAGGGCCACTGTCCCTGCCCCTGGCTTCAAGCTGCAGCTCAGGGAATTTGTACAGGGCTAGGGGCTGCCCTTCAGACAGACAGACTGATGCTTTCTCTAAAGGAATTAACTGTGTTTGAAGCAGAACAGAGAGAAGTTCAAGTCCGAGTATTGCCAAATGAATGGAGTTTTGGTCAAAAATAATTAAGAGGAGCCTAATAGCTTCCTGAGATAATAATGAAATTAAAGGCCAGGTAGGTTACGAGAGAGAACCAGGGAATGAAATAGCTAAAGTCATTCATATTTCTGTCAGAACAGACAATAACCTCAGAAACTTACCCATGCAATTTGATCAGACTGTGGAGCAATGCGTGTGTTCCTCTAGCATTGTCAGTGACAGCGCAGCCATTAGCCAAAAATTAATGACCATTGTGCAGGACTGAGGAAAGACGGAGATTCCAACTAAAACAGTGTCTTCTAGAGTGACGTGGGTCTACCCAAAGTGGGCAGAGGCTTCACACTGTGGAGCAGAGTGACCGCCCCAGATTGGCTCAGCCAGTCGCTGAAGATAAACAGTTGCAAGCCCTGGTGGGGAGGGTGGGACCCCGCATCCAAGAGCTGGGGTTGCCCAGCTGTCTGTTTCCCTGGCTCTCTCTACCTATCTCTATCTGTCTAGTTTGCAACAACAGCAACAATAAAAATGTGAGCGACAAGAGTAGAAAGAAAAAAGTATAAGCTTTACCCAGCCACCCTCCATAAAAACCAAGTTACAGAAAGTAACTTCAAGGGGGACAAGATGCCAGATGTCACACTTCAAAGGCAAAGTCTTTAAAGTAGTGATTACAAATATGTTCAAGGATTTTTTTTTTTAAAAAAAACGTATGCTTTGAAAGCATATTGATAATGTCTTACCAATAGAAAGAAAAAAAATAGAAATTTTGGATACTGAACAATACAGTAACTGAAATTAAAAATTCCCTGGAGGGGCTTGAACTGGTAGGGATGCAGTGCATATAATATGGAGATAACATAGGACTTCCAAATAATCCAAATAATATAAGTGATATACAACTCCCAACCTGCTAGATGCCTGATATGCTGAGTTCATGTTCTCTAAAATCACAGAATGAATTCTAGGAAGAACAGAGGTTAAGAATAGGAAATATTTAGTGAGAGAAAGAGCTTCTAAGGCGTAAGGGGTCCCAAGTGAGTAGCAGCATGTGTGCGTGCGTGTATACACGTGTGTGTGTGCATGCATGTGTGTCTTATTGAGCAATACCACAAGGTGAGGCTGGTAAAGGTGGGACAAAACTATGGTCAATCAGTAAGATTATGAGCACAGTCACTTAGGTAATAGGGAAGCAAGTCACACAATGAGTGTTCAGAGGCCAAACAAGGACTTTCCGGGAAAGAATGGGCGAGGGAAGTTTCGCTCCCCCACCAAAACCCATGTCAGAAACTTACTGATGCTTATTTAGAATACCAGTCCCTGCTGTTCATCCCTAGTGGGCATGTGCTAATGCAGTCATTTTTCTCTGCCTTGAGGCCTGACCCTCAGTACCTGGATGTAATGTTTTTATCTCTGCAGTGACCTCTCAAGGGCTCAGCCCTCTCTGACTGCATATAATATTGTAACCACTTTGGCTGTCTAGAATAGTAGAAGGAAGAGTTCATGAACTTGACTATACTTTAAAAGAGATTTTGCAGTCTGAAGAACAGAGTAAAGAGTAAAGAAAAAAGAACACAGCTGCAAAAATGTATGGGACACCAAGAAGGGCAGCAATTTATGTCTAATGCAACCAGATGAAGAGGAGATGGAGAAGAGTGGGAAAAAGACTAGAAGAAATAATGGCTGAAAATGCCCCAAATTTGCTTATTTATTTATTTGTACCAGGGATCGAACTCAGGGTCTTGTGCCTACCAGGTAGGTGCTTATACCACTGAGCTATCTCTCCAGCCAAACTTTCTTTTAAAAGGCTTTTCTCATTCAATAGACTCAGTAAACCTTAGCATAAGCACAAGGAGATACATGTAGGTACATCACAGTAAGAATGTTCAAAGCCAAAGGCCAAGGAGAAAGCTTGAAACTAATGGGGCCAGCAAGATAGCTCAGCAGACTACACACCTGCTTTGGCAAGCACAGAGACCAGGGTTCAATGCCTGGTCTCACATGGTGCCCCAGCCCCGCCCCTGGGGGCACACTGAGCCGGCGACCGAGTCCAGGCTTAGTGGCATGTGTCTCTAATCCCAGTGCAGGGGAGGCTGAAAACAGGAGAATCACTACCACTCTCAGCTATGTAGGGAGACACTGTATTAAACATATAAAAAAAGTGGGGGAAAAACGCTTGACATTAAGAAAATGGAAAACATATCACGTTCACAGGAAACAGTCATAAGATAAATGATTCTCATGAGCAACAGTGGAGACCAGAAGGCAGATAACAGACTCCAGGTGATGAAAGAAAACATTGTCAACTAGGACTGCCGTACTCATTCAGCAGGCATGGGAGCCACTGAAGCCCCCCGTCCACATCTGCACTGGTCATGTGTTCTCATCTCTTTCAGGCAACCACTTTCATTCATTTTTTAAATTTATATTAATATAACCCAAGATGTATTTTCTTAATTTCCTTCCTTTGCTCCCACAAAAGTTAGCCAACTATGAACTACATTCCACATTGCTTTTTTCATTTAACAAACATCTTGCAAATTGTTCTGTTGAAATCTTCTTCATTCTTGTTTTAAAGGAGCGACATGGTATTCCCAGAATTTTAGGGTATGGTGTCTACTTCTAAAGTTCATGCTTTCCGTTATCTTAAATGAAGCCCAAAGTGCTTGTTATGGTTTGTGTCTAGGTGTCTCCCCAAAAGCCTCATGCAGTCATGGGGTGCTTCTGGAGTTTGTGATTAATTGCTGTGGGTGTGGATGCTGCACCTGGCCTGGGGAAGGTAATTTGCATTACTCTGTGAGGAGGGGAGAGAGGCTGGCTACTGCCTGAGCTGCTGCCCCTCCTTTTGCTCTCTGCAATTTGCCTCCGCCATGAACTGCTGCTCCCTGCCCTGTGCTGCTCAGCCTTGGAGCCAGCCGAGTATGGACTGAAACCTCCAGTAACTGCGAGCTAAGCAAACCTTTCCTTCCTTCATTTTGAGTGTCAGGTATTTGTCTCAGCAATGAGAGAAGAGTAACTGAGACAGCGCTTAAGGACATCTGTCCCCTTGGGCAGTCCTAATTCCAACATTGCCCCACCCAGGTTAATTCTAGTGACCTCTCTCTGCTTCCTGTCTATCACCCAGTGCACAAGGTTCCTCTTGTCTCAGTGACAAGAAAATAATTAAGATGCTCTGTCCATAATTCTCCATAGGAAGATCACCTGCCATTGTCAATTTGGAAAAAAATGGAGGATTTTTTTGGAGGGTGTACTGGGGACTGAACTCAGAACTTTGTGCTTGCCAGGCAGGCATTATACTGCTGAGCCATCTCCGCAGCTTGGAGAAATTTATATCATATGCATGTAAAAGGCAGCCTGATGCCTGAACAAATGCTGATTTTATTATGTAAGCTCTGTGGTTGATATAAAATCTTGTCTATAATATTTTATTAAAAATAAAGATCTGCTATGAAATAATATATTTAAAATCACCATACTTTTAAAAACAAACTCTGAGTGCAATAAATCTGGAAGACACTTGCCATATAATATTAATACTGCATAATATTTCAACCAAACATAAATTATAGGTGCTCTTCCATCGTTAATAATGTAATATGAGTTTCTAATTAGCATATGTGACAGTTAATCTTAATTAGCATCTTGATTGAATAGAGAGACTTCTGGAGCCCAGTGAGACGGTTCAGCAGTCTAAAGCACCTGCTTAGACAAGCTTAGGCAGCTGCAGGGACCGTAGTTCGATCCCTGGCACCACATGCTGCACCAGCCCCACCCCTAGTGCAGGCTGAGCCAGCCATTAAAAACAAAAAAAGAGAGACTTCTGGAGAGATAAGAGATCATGGGGCATTATGCTTCATGTGGGGTCTAGTTAGAAGTGGGGTCCCTGGAGGGGTCTCTCCCTGGCAGACCTCTATTTGCCAGCTGCAAGGAGTGGGCAACTTTACTCTCCGATGCCCTCCTGCCATGATGTTTCATGGAACGAGCTGACCATGGATATAATCCTTGAAACCATGAACCAAATTAGCCCTCTCTTCCTTCAAGTTTTGAGTGTTGCGTATTGCACCCAGTAACCAAAAAGCTAAACAGTACAGCATATATTGCTTTTAAAATTAAATGCTAGGGACCGGGGAGATAGCTCAGTGATATAAGCACCTGCCTGGCAGGCGCAAGGTCCCAAGTTCCGTCGTCCCTGGGTCGGCAACAACAACAACAACAAAAGAATTAATTAATTAAATGCAAAATATAAATTTCAAGGGAGCTGTGCTTTAGAAAGTCTCCACGCATGGCTTTGGAGACAAGGGACTCTCTTCCTGTTTATGAGATGCAGTGGGGCCTGCGTCTTTCAGAGCTGCTGGCTGTAGGTCCTGCCTTCTCTGTCTTACGGCTGCTGAGGCATGCCTGAATTTTTCGCCTTGGCCCTTAAAAATATACTAGGCTGTAGGAACACTTCTAAGTTTTGTGTCTATCCAGTTAGAAAGTTCTTGAAAAATTTAACTACGTTATAGATAAACCAGTATTTTTTATTTTTAATCATATAGTTATATTATCTGTCTCCTGCATTCAGAGAGTTTTCATGTCCAATATTCTGTTTTACACCTATGAGTGAATGAGAAGAGGTGCAGCATGTGGTCCTGGGAATTGAACCACGGTCCTTGCGGCTGCTTAAGCTTGCCTAAGCAGGTGCTTTAGACTGCTGAGCCATCTCGCCAGCCCCTCCTTGTGCTTTTTGATGATGGTGCCGCCTCTCTGCTCAGAGGCACGTACCCTATGTACCTCCTTTTAGAGTAACAGGAAAAAATGTGCAGCACTGCTCAAGGATCCACTGCATGGGACAATTTAAAAGTAAAAGGCACTTGGAATCATCTGGCTTTCTCTACGGAGAACACAACAGTTTTATCGGCCTGGTGGCGCATGCCTGTAACACCAGCACTCAGGAGGCTGAGGCAGAAGGATTACCAAAAGCCAGAGCTGCATAGCGAGATCTCTCAATTAGCCCAATCTCAATAAATAAATAAACCAACCAACCAACAAATAAACAAATAGTAAAATAATACTGCTTCATTAACAAAGAAGAGACAACACAGTTGTCCCTGTCCTAGAAATCATTGGTTCTGCTGATTCCTGGATGCCGGGGGCTCATAGACAAGGGCGTATTTTCTTGCTAGCACATACAGCACCAAGTTGTCAAGGAGGACAAATTTAATTCTTCGCTTTTTCTTTTTTTGTATCTTAGGGAAGGGTCTACAGGGTATTTAGGGTCTCACTACTAGATCACACTCGTAGTGATCTGCCTGTTTACAGCCTCCCAAGAACTGGGGTTACAGGCGCGCTCCAAGGTCTAGTGTCCATTTTTGTGTCTGTACACCCCGGTGGGGTGGGGGGGGGGAGTCTGCATGGCAGGCCTGGGGATTGAACCCCTGGTCCTTGCTCCTGCTTGCAGGCGCTTTAATCCACTGAGCTATTTGGCTGACCCTTACTTTGCTTATTTGGAAGCTTGTAATGCTGCTAATTCCCCACAAGGAGGCTCCATTATCAAGCACAACAATTCTGCAGAGGACACAACCATTTTTATTTTTTTCAATTTTCACTGTTATTTATTCTCCACTTACATATGTAAAAGACAGTACATTGTGATGCTTTAAACTTTTTTTAACCTTTAAATGCTTTAACATATATATATACATATATATATGTATATATATATATATATATATATATATATATATATTTTTTTTTTTTTTTAGTACAGGGTCTCACTGCACACATCAGACTTGTAGTGATACTGCTGTTTTCAACCTTCCAAGCGCTGGGATTACAGGCGTGCTACCACACCCAGTCTCAATCACAATCAGCGTGCGGGGGTGGGGGGTGGGGGGGCAGGGTCGGCACAGCACGCTGGGGATCAAACCCTAGCCGCTGCGTTTGCCTAAGCAGGTACTTTAATCCACAGAACTATTTGGCGAGGGCCCTAAACGCTTTAAGATTATTGTTGGCAATAGTTTCACTGTCGTTATCGTACGAAAGTAGAGTGCTGTCTTAGTGCTAGGTAAAGCTAAGACACACCATATGTTAAACCTGTCATCTAAATTAAGTATGCAGAACCACAGAGTTTCTTTTCATGGAGGAGGGACAGTGTGAGTAGATAATTAAAATGAAAGGGACTTTCCTTCAATTATTATATTTGATCCAAGAGCCACAACATGCTTGGCTTTGGCTTTCTGAGTCAAAAAAGATTAACTTTGGCTAAAATTCCTTACCTGTGAGATAAAACATGATTAGCTCTATAGTAACTCTTGCCTAATCTACTATGCAGACAACATTCTTTAAAATCAAAGCCCTGATTATTTCTTTTTCTTTTTCTTTTTTTTTTTTTTTTTTGCGGGACTGGGGTTCAAACTCACTACCTTGCACTTGCCAGGCAGGCACTTGTGCCATGGAGCTATCTCCCCAGCCCCTCCTGATTATTTCTTATTAAATGATTTATTACTTAACATATTTATAATTATCATTTCTAAATAGCTATAAATGTATTTGAAATAGCTAACCGGAAATAAGGCTAAATATACACATAAAAACATTAGAAGTAAGATCTCTTTCAATGTATGATATTAAAACTAGCTTTTTCTTTTCCTTCTTTAATTCTTTGAAAAGCAACTTGGGATAAATATGACTTCAGGGCTCTAAAATGTTCAGATAGCTTTGCACTGGAATCACTGATTTTCTCATGTGTAGATGGAACATGTCAAGGCAAGTGAGAAATAAGAAAATTCTTACATTTTTAAAAGTTCAGTTTGAGTTGTAATTTGAAAGTTTTAATCTTACAAGACTCTATTCTTATCTAAAGCGGAGAATTTTGGATGTAGCTAGCATTTAATGAGTTTCTCCATTCCGTCTTTTCATTGGAATTTTACATTGGCATCATGGCTGTGGGCTGCATACCACCATTCCCCATTCCCTCAATGAAGAAATCAAGCTTCAATAAATCACTTGTTCAAGATAGCTAAGGCACAGGGCCAGGCGGCCACCACAGTCGCGGGTGGAGGGCTGGGATCTGAGAGCGAGAGTGAGGAAGAAGCCCAGGAAAGGAAGGCCCGCAGTGTGTTTCTCTCGTCCTTCCCAAGCTCTGCTGCTAGGCATGTCCCTGTTGATCCACCCCCTTGAAACTTACCGTCAAAAGTATACTTCCAAAGTGAAGGTGGCCTCTGTCATGCTTTTGAGGGATTTCCGGTACCTAAGAATCAGCTCCCGAGTGCGAGGTTAGGCTTGGTGATGGTTAGTCAGGACTAGTTGACACGGAGAGACGGGCATCCCTCTAGCATCTCTCCTGCCACGTGTTGGGGGGTCCTGAGTTCTGCGAGACTCGCCCATGCCCCTGTAGGCTTGAAAAAGAGCATTCAGGCAGCCTGAAAGCTGCGCCTCCCTTAGCCCCCGCCATGCTTTCCACGGACGAACACCTGCAGCCTCCTCTCCTCTCCCCTCTTCCTGGCAGAAAGGACCGGGCTTACAGAAAAGCCTCTTTGAGTGCCGTTATCTTACACACAAACTCAGGGCTTTATGCACCAGAGAAGGTTGTCCCAGGCCCATCTTCGAAGTGGGAACCCAGTCTGCCAGCCTTACGTTCCCATTACCCAGCTAGATCTTTCCTCAAAGGACTGCCTGGGAACCGGGAAAGGTGAGACACTTAGAACTCCTGTACAGCAAAAGGCAGCAGGAGAATTATTCAGTTGTGGGTTTCTGCTCTTAATCACCTTGCATACCCTTCAGCAAGGGTATCAACCCTTTGTAGATATTCAACAAACTTGTGTAAATTCAAAGTTTCTTTAATTTGGTAAAAAGAACTTAAAAGCAAGATTAGAAAATGTTGTCATGTGTAAGCCTTCTGTGTTCTTTTTCCCACATGAACTTCCTGGGATAAACACTTTTAAGGGAGAAGGGAACAGAGGGAAGAACAGAAGGAATGAAAGAGGAGCGTGTGTGAGGTGTGTGGTTCCAAGGAGAGAGAGAGAGAGAGAGAGAGAGAGAGAGAGAGAGAGAGAGAGAGAGAGAGAGAGAGAGAGAG
>PVKN010041020.1:0-10618 GCA_004027915.1 Capromys pilorides
TTCACTTCTCCCTTGTACCTGAAAGAGAGTTTTGCCAGGTATATCAGTCAGGGCTGGAATTTGTTTGCCTGAAGGACCTGAAGCACTCTGCTCTATGCTCTTCTTGACTTCATGGCTTGCGAAAAGAAATCTGCCATTATTCTGATGGATTTTCCTTTAAATGTGATTTGTTTCTTGTCTCTAGCAGCTTTTAGTATATTATTCTTCTGCTGAATTTCTGGGATCTTGACTGTTATATGTCTGGGTGTGTTTTTATTTGGAGTTCTGTATGCTTCAGTTTCCTGAATGTCCAATTGTTTTCTCATATTTAGGAAGTTTTCTGCTATTACTTCTACCCATATTCTTTTTATATCATTTGTATTGACTCCTTGTTTCTCATTAATTTCTGTTAATCTCACGTTGTTCATTTTTGCATCACCTTGTGGATTTTGAATTATTTTTTCCTGCATCCTAGTTGTTTTTAAGAGATCCTTTCTTATCTTTTCACTAGCTTTGACTGTGTCTTCAAGTTCTGAAACTCTGCCTTCACTTATGTTCATACAATTTCGCCAACTTGTGACTGAGATTTTATTTTGTTGTGTATCTCTTTGAAACTGTTTCCTGTGATCTATTTCTTTCCTATATAGCTCAATCAGGGAATCCATCATTTTTCTATTCTCTAATTTTTTATCAATGTCTTCTTTAATAGTACTTAAGTCTTTCTTTATAGTTATCCTTTCTCTCTCTAGTTCAGAGATTATTTCTACTCTGTTCTCCTCTTTACCTTTCTACATTTGTTCCTCTACTTTAGATACTATTAATTTAAACATGTCTTTTTTTACTTCAGCAGTTATTTCTGTTCTACACATAGTATTTGATTAGGTTAATGTATACAAAAATATCAACTAAAAAAGTTTTCATGATAATAAAGAATTACTAAGAATAAAACGTAACATAAATACTGGACTGGCAAATATATGACCAGCACTTCTAACAGTCTGGGGATAGGATATCTCACAAAGTTCTAGTATGTGGTGGACATGGACAGTGTCTGTGATGCTTACTTGTGATGCTTACTGGTGGTTCATCTTTGCATTGTTTACTGATGTTGAATTATTTTTTCCTGCATGCTAGTTAACTTTAAGGGATCTTTTCTTACCTTTTCATTAGCTGCAATGTTTTCTTCAAAGTCTGGAAATCTGTTTTCATTTTCATTGAAATGGTTTTGCCAGCTTGTGATTGAGGTTTTAACTTCCTGTACATCACATTGAATCTGCTTCATGCATTCTATTTCTTTTCAATAATGCTCATTCATGGATTCCGTCATTTTTTCTTCTCCTCTACTTTTTTATCAGTGTCTTCTTTAGAAGCACTTAATACTTCTTTCATTATAGTTATCATTTCTTTTTTCACTTCGGAAATTATTTCTGATCTGATATCCTCTATGCCTTTCTGCAGTTGCTTCTTTACTTCAGATGCTATCATTTCAGAGATTTCAGGTTTGTGATTTCCAATTTTCTCTATGCTGTTGTCCTCCGCATTTGTTCTGGGTAAGCTTAGGGCCTAAGACTGCATTTTTCTCTTTTTCTTTGTCATTTTCTATAGCACTGTCTTCTGACCTTTGGTGTAGAGCTTTGGTAGAATTCTTACCTTAGCACCAGGTCTGGATCTACCAAATTCAATCTTGTCCAGGTGGGTGTGGCTTGGGTTTGGCTGCTGAGCTCCACTTCTTCCTCCTGTAGCCCTTGGAGGTGAACCTGCTGTAGGTTATAAATAAAGATTTAAAATTTCTGAATTTAGTTACAATTATTGCACCATATTTCCAAGAAATTGCACAGGAAATATTAATAAAATCATACCAAGATACACCAAATGAAATTATCCAAAACTAATTATAAAGAAAAAAATCATTAAAGCATATACATAAAAAATATTAGCTATGCAAGAACAAAATTAAATAGCATCTTATTCCACATTAGAAAAAAAAAGAGCAGGGGCTGGGGAAATAGCTCAGTAGAATAAGAGCTTGCCTGGCAAACACAAGGACCTGAGTTCAATCCCCAGTCCTGCCCCCCAAAAAAGTACATAAAAACAAAGTAAGTGGGTAAGAAACTAGATTTATTTATTCAAAGGACTGACAAAAAAATCTGTCCTCACTGAATTTTATACTTAGTAAACATATCTTCAAATACTACAAGTATTTTCCATTTATACAAGTTTGAAATATTCTAATACCTCCAGACATAACATATAGAAAAGAACAAAGACCACAATTGAGCAGACAAGAGAAGTTGCTATATGGTCCTGGATAAAGAATAAAAAGCTTTCAAAATGGTAGTTATGGAAGACTATGTAAAATTTAATTATATTAGGTGAGACCATTTAAAATGTCACTAAAGATTTCCATAAGACAGTATCAATGTTAGGTCCACTTATATACATATTTTTTCATGTGTGTGTGTGTGTGTGAAAGACCAGGAAGAACTAATATAAAATCGGGAAAATGAAAATATATTTTTATTATTATTATTATTGCTACCTCAGTCTGACCTGAGGCTGGTATAGTACATGGTGCCAGGGATCGAACTGCCATCCCTGAGGCTGCCTAAACTTGCCTAAGCAGGCGCATTAGATCTCTGTGCCATCTCGCTGGCCCCAAAATGGAAATATACTTTTTAAAGTTTCTGATACCATGAGAAAATATCGTATCATATTTTATAAGTAGTTTATAAGTACAAGAAACAGTATAAATAATAAAAAAATTAAAATAAATACTATTCAGAAAATTAAGTAAATATTATGATTATTATTGTTATTATTATTCTGTGTTTAGTACAGGGTCTACAGGATCTCACTACGTAGATTGGACTCCTAGGGATCCTCCTGTTTACAGCCTCCCAAGCACTGTGATTACAGGCGCAGGCCGCCACAGCCAATCCCAATAGCCATCTCAGCAGACTGCCCTGGGGATCGAACCCCTGGCCCTTGGGTCTGCCTAAGCAGGTGCTTTATTGTGCTGAGCTACCTGGCTGGCCCTTGCATCCGATCTGTTTCTTCACTTGGAATTTGCGCTTTGTCTCTTGCCTCCTACCTTTAGTGCACGACGCTGTTTTTAGTGTACATCAGACACTCGAAATTTGCTGAATTGATAGATGAATGAGTAAAAATCTGTTCCCACATTTCCGACATAGATAATAAAAGCGAGGTTAAAGTGTCACTTCACGTGCGATGGCATGAGAATAGAGGCATGACAGAAAGGGAACTCCCCTTTTCCTAAGAGTCCAACGCCAGTTTTTCAAGTGACCATCCATTGTTGGTGCGCCCAGAAGGTACAAAAATCAAAGACAACCCTGTCTTCCCAAAATTGGCGTTGCGCTGGTCATTTTCCTTTTTGACTTGAGCTTTGCGTAGACCCTTCTCCGCACACTCGCACTACCGGTGACCTCTTCCCTGTGCGCCACTTTGCCTTCTGGGCTCCTTCTGTAGGCCTCGGTCCAGCAGGCACCTGTAGGCCTGGAGGCCAAGCCTGCTGACCTGGGTCGCGTTGCATCTTGCGAGGCCTTGACACTGGAACCTTGAGCAATTTACTTTGCTTCCTTGAGCCTCAACCTCTTAATCTTGGAACAGGCGTAGCAACTGTCCTGAACTCAGGAGGTCACTGTGACTGCATCGCAGAGGACGCGCGCAGAGTGCCTAGCCCAGCGCTGGGCCTGCGGCCCGAGTGGGGGTGCCGCTGCCTGCGGGGTTTGAGTGCTGTTCCCTCTTGGGAGCTGGCAGTGTCTTGGGCCGGAACCTACCGTACTGAAAGGAACTGCAGAGCGGGCAAACTGTCACTCGCGCAGGAGGGAAGCCGGGCTGTGCCCTCGGATTGCCCTGTGCCTTGCTTTTGCTGCCATCTCTCTGACCTGCAAGAGGAAAGGGCGCAGGCAAAAGTCTGGACATTTCAGAAAGCAGAAAAAAGTGAGTTTTGGCTTGATCTACAGTGTGTACGGAAGTCAAAATTCAATCCATTTTCTTTGCCAGATTTCTCTTCCGGTGATTGTCTCAACACTCTGCTTTACTGAAATAGATAATAAAAATGAGGTTAAAGTTTCACTTAGCATGTGATGACATGAGAATAGAGGCACAATAGAAATGCAAATTCTTATGGAAGAAATTATTATCAATTTATAGCCCAAGTGAAAGTATAAAGACTGAAATGAAATACATGCAAACTTACTATGCAAGATGCTAAGTGATCTCTATGCTGTTGGTAGCATAAACATACAATTCAAATGTTATGTTTTGCTTGTTTTAAGTGGATGAGATCTGTTTCTGACAGAGTGGAGCCACTGAGTTTGAGATGCTGCTCCAGGGGGGTGGCACAAAGCCTCAGCAGACACTGGGCTCTCCTGTCCAAATGTCAGCTGGCCTCACCATATTCCACAGTGGCTCTCACGAAGCCTCACTTCAGCATGAGCCTCTCATCACACCAATATATGGGGTGCTAAGAAAGTAACTCCAAAGGCTGGTAGCTATGGAGAGATTTCTAGAAACAGATGAATCTCAGAAAACAAACAGAAAAGGCTTGACATTCTCAGACAGTGTTATATTTACAAGTTGCTCTAGAAAATGAAATGGAACACAAGCGACAAAGCATTCACCAGAAAATAAGTAACAGAAACAGTTCCTTCAGGCTGTGACTGAAGATGTCATTTCATGATAGCAGGCAGAAAACTCTCACTAACCAAAGCAAAATGTAGGGAGCATGAGGCAGGATGAACATAAATAAGAATGTTGCCATCACTGGATCAGGAACTAGTGCCCAAAGGAGAGCTACATCTGGCACATGCTCACATTGTTGGCATTGTTTTCAGCGGCAGCCAGGTGAGCCACATGTCAGGAACTCTAGACCATTTGGACCACACTGGCTTCTCCTTAGTGTCCTGTGACTCTTCCTCCAACAGTTCTTTCTCATTCTCATGTATGAGTTTGGTTTGGACTACAGGATACACAGTCCCTCTGACGTGGCACTGAGTGGGGTGGCTGTTTCAGGAGAGCTGTTACTTGTGGGTTCGATGGTGCTTGTTCTTCCCCCTGGGGGGCACAAGCGCCCTTGTCACATCATGGAGGAGCAGGCATAGGAAGCAAGTATGGGAAGTGCCATGGCACACGCAAAGTTTAATGAGTGGGGAAACTGCTGGAATAACTACTTCACCTCGCTTGGGGCTTCTTGACCTTAGATAAGCGCAGCGGATCCTCCTCACCAGGCTGAGGAACACCCTAGTACCATGAGCAGGTAACTGGAAACACCGATCATAACAGACCCGCCATACAAGCACTGAGACACTGAGGTGGTCTGGCAACCAAGACTGCAGCGGAGTGACTGCCGGGTGGGCCCTGCATACAGCATGGACACTTGGACAGAGTGTGCCTGGTGTTCCAGGCAGGACAGGCAGGACAGGCAGGGCTGTGAGGTTTGATTGTACATCTCAGGACAGCATGCACTCATCAAGGTCTGAATGACTTATTTCTAAAAATGTTCATTCAGTATTTTTGGACTATGGTTGCTCACAGGCAATTGAAACTATAAGAATGCAAAACAGAGTAAGGAAGAACTGCTATGGTGTCCTTCCTAAAGGATTCTGAGTAGCTTGAATGACACTGTCCAAGAGAAAGAAGCTGTGCGCAATCCTACTGGGTTGGAAAGTCACCATGACAGCATCTGCGTGGAAGGTTCGCTGCAGGTACCCATGTGTACCATTCTTCTCTTTATACTGAAACATGTAGAGGGAGTGAATCTTTTCTATCTAAAAAGGCTTAAACATAAGTAAAAGCCCCATACTTGTCTTGCAAAAATCACAATTTTGTAAAACTGTGATCCAAATCTATTCATGAATTGAATAAGCTCTTGCTGTTACTAGAGATAGCAACCAATGAATTTGTTACTGAACACAGTCTGTTGTTGAAATTCCCCATATATCACTCTAAAACTTAAGGAATTAATGGTTACTTTAAAAAATGAATAATTCAGTTCTTGTCAGCATTACAGGTTAAAAAAAAAGATTTGACATGTAAGCGGAACCTGAGGCTTTGTGTTAGTAATGACATCATGGATTCAAGGAGATGTTGCTAGATAGATGGCAGATTATAGATAAATAATGGTAGATGTAGGATAGATGATAGGCGATAGATGAAAGATGGACAGGATAGATGACAGACAGATGGATAGATAGATGACAGATTCTAAAAATTAATTTTCAGATCTCATTGAAGCAAGGCGCAGATAATCAACCTCCTTGTGGAATAAGGAACAGGTATTATCATCTCTGTTTATTGAGAGAGGTAACAGAAGGCACGGTTTCAAGGTTGTACACACCAATGATAAAATAATAGTGTGCCTGAATTTTAACTTAAAGAAAATGGGTAAAATAATTAAAACTTTCTTTTTGATGATGTTGAGACCTCGGATTTAGATGAGAGTCTCAGAGATAAGTTAGCAGCAATTTGAGACATTTCTGGCTAATTTAAGCATCACTGTTACTTGCTTAGCTTGAGCCTTTGTCCGTGTGGCCATCTGTCTCTGTAAGAACCATTTATTGCTTCTTTAAAAATATAGCAGTTCTAAAGGATTCATTAACAGACTCAGTGAAGATGTACATGCTTTACCTTGTGTGACAGAGCGAGACAGGGAGGCCAGGCATGCAGAGGAGGCCGGGACAGGTGCAGGCACAGGCGCCGCAGTGAGCGTGATGAGGTCTATGCTCCATGTACCAGAAACGCAGTTCAAAGCCCGTCTGGATCGCCACATCTGTGCAATCGGTTCTCACTCAAATTTAAAAAATAAAAAATAAAAATGAAAGAAACGGGTTAATTTCAGACTGAGATAAGAGCTATGGATCTTGAACCCAAGACGGCATGAGTTTTGGATGTTTAGCACTAAATATTTTTGGGTAGTGAAATTCAAGTAAATGTAGAGCGAGGGGCAGAAAACACGGCAAGAAAATCAGCAATGCCGCACCAGGCGCACGCCGCCCTCCGCTCCAGCCGCTGCCGGTCCTGCACCCTGAACAGCCAGGGACTCCCTCAGTGGATTGCTTCCCAGGACCCGCAGGTCTGCGATCGGTCTCTCTCACCTCCTAGCCTGAGTTCCTCTGACCTCCTGGACTTTGGCAGGATGCGTCCTGGTGTTGTGGGTATCATTTTCGTATCCCCAGAGCTTAGCTGTTTCGTGGTCAACTCCTTCCTCCATACGGCTGCCCAAAGGTTTTTAAAAATGTTTCCTTCCAGAAATAAATCTAAGCTCATGTGGTCGTTCTAACTTCCATGTTGACACCCCGACATCTGGTTTATTGACTGTCTTCCCTATGTTCTGTTTTGCTTCAATTACTCTTCAAAATATTTTCTCGTTTAATTTGTGATTGTAGTAAATGACTAATTTCTGGGTACAAATGTGTAGGTATGTCTTATAATCCATATTTGACAGGCACTATCTCTTCAAAGCCCTGCTTAGCCCTTGGCTTTTCTGTGATCACTGGCCACTCCCATATGCTTTTATTATGTCACTCGGTGGTTTCTAGTTGCCCTGTTCCGGTTCTCGTGATTTCCTCTTCCTTGCCTGGTAATGCATGATCTTCTCTTCTGCTGCTCTGGCAGAGATGCCCCCACCTGCTGATGATAGCGAGGATTTATTTGCTGCATCTTCTCTCAGCCACTGCTCTCAGCTCTTATGGTTTTTCATACCTGATTTCATCCTTTCAACAACCAATGATATGAACATTTATTCAGGTCACAGGCGGGGAAACTGAGGCTTTGAGCAATGGGGTGTCCTGCCTACGGTTCCATGGAAGTGACTCCAAGTATGGCTTGCTGCTGTGCACACTGCCTCTCGGGCCTTTGATAAACCAGCATCGTTGTCGTTGTCTATCACAACTAAGGCAAACTTAGAATACGGAATCCTTGACTCTCCATGGTCCATTTTTCTATCACTGTATGCCTCAACCCTGTCTTTGCCTGCATTGCTTTGTTTACTGAATATTTATTTAAATCACTATGGACTTGTGTGTGATCATATTCTCTTTGGGTTAGGATCCTATACTATGTTCTTTGTGCTTTTGATTTAGATTTGTTCGTGGCACCTGTCTAGTTGGTCCTTCTGTCCCTTAGATACACCCCACTGCTCTCCCGAAAGTGGGTTGTTGCAGGGCAGGGCTCCTCAAGGTTCCTTCAGGCTCCTGCAGCTGTCTCCCAGGTGTTGCCAGCAGTCTTCAGGGTGAGGCTGGGCACCCAGGGCTCAGCAGAACTCGGGGGGATGGCTGGGGCATGGGGCCAGCCTACAGATCTCCCTGGAGGTCTTTGGGGCACGCATGGGTTATTGGGGCCCTGCAGAACTCTGGCGGGCTAGCTGCATTTTCTTTGTGTGTTCTTGGGGTTGAACCAAGACCTTGTGCATGCTAAGCATGTGCGCCAACTCTGAGACACCCCCATTATCACGTTTGCTGAGAAATTAAGAGCAGCAAACAAAACTGTGCTCCAGTCAGTTTGTCACTGAGACAAAGTTGATATCAGAAATAAACATGACTGATATTTCAATATCCTTATCATTTTAAAAGTAGTAGAAATGACCCCTTCAAAACTTCTTCCTAATGAAATCACAAGTGTGCCATCTCCGTCACTTGACTGAATTTCCTTAACTCTGACATCCACATTAATAATATTTAATGCTGGTTAAAATGCAAGAATCATTTATGCTTAATAAACCACAAGAGCTACATTTTTAGTCTGAGTTCTCCAAAATTTTAAAGCATATCATATGAAATCATTTTAAGAGGTCAATAGTGTGTGCTAATAAGCATATTCATCTTTGCGAGTTGTACATGCACATGTCACCTCTGGCTCTTTTTTCCGTCCTCTGCCCCCTCTCCTGTGTTCCTCACCCTCCAGTCCCTCTGCAGCCCCACAAAACTTATCTCCTCATATCCTGTCATCTTCATTTTATTTTACTTTAAAAATTATTTATATTTTGGACTTCATGCATAGAAGAAACCATGCAATACTTAACCTCACATATCTGATGTGTTCTACTTAGCGATATGCTAACAAGCCTCCCCATTGTCTCACGTGACACATTGTCACCCATGCCAAGGCCAGGCCGTGCTTCACTGGGCTAGCACGTTTTCCAGCCCACTCATGGGTTCATTTAAGCAAATGCCATGCGTAATGATGCTTTGGTCCTTTTCTTATGCTTTTCTCTTCAAGTCTAACTTTTTGTTTGTATTTTGTGAGAAATTATTAAGCCTTTAAAATATTTATCAAAATATTTACTAACCATATTTGTGAATCATAGTCTTTATTGAATTATATAGTCACTAAATACAGTAGCTATTGAAACATAACCATTGTTTTTCTCTTGAAGCCAAGTGCCTGCAGCCAGGAGATTTGCAGTGCTGAGTGAGGTGCTGTTACTCACCATCAACAACATCCTGGTAAGATGAGCTGGGGCAGAGAGTCTGTTAGCGTCAGTACTTACACAGCACGGAGCACTCACTCGCCCACACAGTCTGGGAGATGTCCCCGCAAGTTGCTTTCGGAGGCATACAGTGGCCTTCCCTGTAGGAATAGCTTAGTCACGGGTGAGCGACCTCAGACCTAGTTACTGGCTGCCATTGACTATAAGCTGTTCTGTGAAATGATAAAAAAGAAAAACAGAAAGAAATTTAAAGCAAATGAACTCCTAGCATAAGCTTTTGCTCCAAAATGCTTATCCAGTACTGCTGAGGAGCAGCTCATAATTCAGGAATTGTGAGAGTTTAACAATTTAATATCTGCAATCTCACTGGAGCAGCGCAGATTCTTCTCAGAGGTTCAGGCCCTCCCTTTCCTGTGCAGTGGAGGAGGCAGCTGTGGGCCCATGCCAAAGCCCGAGGGGGTGAGCCACAAACCTACTTTCCTGCTGCATGATCTGCCATGCTTCTTGCTGTTCCCCTCAGGAAGGGCAAACCTTCATGCTGAACCCCACTCTCTATTCTGTTTTCCACTGATTTTGAGAAAGACAACATGAGAGAGTGAGAGCTTTACCATCTGAGTTTGAGAGAAATTGAGAGAGAGAGAACTTTTATAGCAGTTGATAAGAAACCAGCAGCTAGAGCTGGGGATATACCTCAGGGGCACAAGTGCCTGCATAGCAAGGGCAAGGTCCTGAGTTTAATTTCTGATACCAGAAGGAAGAAAAAAGCCCTGTAAGATAGATAAGAAAACAGCAGCCACACAGTGAGGAGCTCCCTTAGCGAAGCTGTTCCGCATGGCCATACAAGGTGAGGCTGAGTCAGGAACATCTCAGCACACAGGCAGAGTGTGCACTCCTACACACTCTACAGAAAGAGGTCACTGCCTGACCTGATCTGTCCTACAGCTCCCAGCTGTGTGTGATGGACAAGAAGCCTTCCCAGGGCACTAGCTGGGAGCACCTTTCTCTTAATAATTCATTAATATTTTAAAAGTAAAACATAATAAAGTCATAGTCATAGATTACTAAAGGGCTAGCCATCTTTTATGCTCCTCTCTCTCTCTCTCTCTCTCTCTCTCTCTCTCTCTCTCTCTCTCTCTATTTTGTGGGACTGGGGTTTGAACTGTAGATCTTGCACTTGCCAGGCAGGCACTT
>PVKN010041021.1:0-10617 GCA_004027915.1 Capromys pilorides
TGATGAGCTGTAAGAGGCTTAAATCAATAGCCTTCAACATTGCCAGTTTCACCAGTAACCCATTGCAGTTATGGAACATTGGAATATGTATACAACTACTTCCTCTTAGTTCAAAGAGAAGAAAATTTTTTTTCTTTTCTTTTTATTGCTTTCTTTCCTTACCAATATCGATTAGAAAATTTACATCTACACCCTGTGCTCTGTATAACTACTATGAGGACAACAATATGCAATGTGTCAATTATTGCGAATATAGTACTAATGTGTTTTGAAACTATCATATTGTTATCTCTTATTAAAAGTAATTTAAAAATATGTTAGTATTGTCTTCATGCAGAGCTTCAGCAACACCTGATACTTATTCACTTATAATGAACAGCAAGTTCTCTATACAATTAAATACAGTACAAGTAATACACAAATGATTCCTCCATGAATTTAAATCTCAAGCTGTCCCTACTACTCTTTCTCGTTTGATTCTTATTACTTTGTAAACTTTAGAGCAGAGGAAAATTAAGTTATTTGTTTTCTGATACCCAAAATCTATCCCATATTTTTGTGGTAGCCTCTCTACTGACTTTTCTGAACTAAAAATCATACCCTCCAACACATAGATGAATCCTACTCCCCAGTAATTATTTATTGGAAACATACTACATGCCTGGCAGTTAGTAGCAACTAGACATGTAGTCATTAAAAACACATGGGCAAGTTCTTCCTCTATGATGTATTTGATACACTAGTGTCAAAGATTAATAAAAGACTAACAGAAAGAATTATATAAGATAAATACAAATTTTGAACAATGCTATAGATACAAATGCAGAGGAGATGGGCCCAGGAGATAGCTCAGTAGAGTAAATGCCTACCTTCAATCCCTGGCACTGCAAATAATAATAATAATAATAATAATAATAATAATAATAATAATAATAATATAAATAAAAAATAAAAGTGCAGAGGAGAATCAGAGACAGTGACTAGAAGTGACACTGGAGAATGAACTTCCCAGCTGGTGGTTTTCAGCTGAGGAATGAGAGAGATGACCTCTGCAGTCTTTGCTGATAACACAGGAAAGGGCATTAAGAGAAAAGGGGAAGCATTTCCCTATCTGCAATAGAGTGGCAGGAAAGAAGGAGTCACCTATGTGGATGGGGTGGTGGCAGGGAGACAGGGAGAACAACAGCAACTTGGTTAGGGATCTCAGGGGTGGTGCTAGGGCAGGGGTGGGAGGAAAGGGTCGAGTAAAGGGTGTCTCCAAAGCTTAGGGTTTGGGCAATGCAAACATGCTGGTGCTGGGAAGAAAATGCAAGACTTTAATTTTAGATACAAGTTAGGAATTGTTAATAAACATCCAACCAAAGACACCAAGTAAGGAAGATATGAATGCTGTGGCAGTTTAGCCTAGGATGTGTTTCTGAGTCTCTGCCCCACCCAAGGTTAGAAGTGATCTTTGTATTCTCAGTGCTTCCTGGCAGTGCCTTTTCTTCAGTATTCATTGAACAGATGCTTTTGAAAAATATTCTGCAGCATGTAGGGATTTATGTTTGAGCCATGTTAAAATGTTCAAACAAAAGATACTAAAGTTTTTGGTGTGCAATCTTACAAGGCCCCCTCCATCTTCAAGCACTCAGCTGAATGGTAGAGTTGCTGTTGTTTAAACTGGGGTCCCTAAATTGCTTAAGCTGTATTTGAACGTGTGATTCTTTGCTGCAACCTCCAAAGACCTGGGATTACAGCCATGGACCACCACATCCACAGCCAAGAGCTGTGTTAACCTACTTAAGTACGACATCCCTCTACTAGATAAAACTTTTACATACCATGTAGCTTCTGAAAAGTAATTTGTGCACAAACTTTTTTACTAGTGCAATCATTGATGTAAATGAGTACCTGCAAAAAAAAAGTTTATATTAAAACATTTTGCTTATTTTTCTTACAGTTTGCTTATCTTTTGGGTAAGCACCAACCATTACTGCTACTCAAAATAAACAAAATGGTTAACTAACAGGAAAAAACAAACACCGTACCTGCTAAGGATCAGCACGGCCAAAATCTCTTTGTGAAATTCTCTCATAACTGACAAACTTCTGTTAAAGTCATCAGCAATAAGAGGTAAATGTTAGATAATTTGTTACTTTGCAAATAGTTTTCAATGACTCTAAGAGAGAATAAGCACGACACTTTTAAAATATTGTTTTACTGAAATTTTCTTAATCCAAATGTGTATTTCTGCCTTAGCCAACAGTAACACTCACTTAAATATTTGGTCATTCTATACAGGCTTATCATACAAGTGGTTGTTCTTCTTTCCATATTGGTTTTTATTTCCCTTCTGATGTTAATTTTTTAACTTTTCTAAGGAAAAGATATTCCAGAGGTATGCAAGAGGTTGCACTGCTTCTAGGATTCATTGTGTATCTGTTCTTAAATTACAAATTGATTTTAGAGACTCTTCCCAATAGCCTCTCCCTGTTTTAAATAATGGCACAAGCTATAGGCTGAGATGGGAAAGGTGATACAAGTACGCTACTTACTTTCAGTCTATTATTCTTAAAGTTACTAGTGTTTGATTTCATATGTTACATAACATGACTCCCAAGGGAAATTTATAGCTTTGGCATACTAAGGTGGGCTGTTTAAGCTCAACCCAAGACTGCTGTTTTCTATCAGCGATGATCAAGCATATTTATTATCAATACCTAAAGTGTGCCAAACAGCTGTCCTTAGGCTCCTTGAAATATTTTGAACCATTTTTACAGAACTGTTAGTACAAACAATAATTTTCAACATGAGTGAACAAAATAGAACCAGATTTGTGATTGCTACAAGCTCCCCAATACGACTGCCTTTTCTAATGTAAATGCATATTCCCCCCTCTCAAACTCAGTCCCTTAAATCAAGAGCTTCAGGCTTAGCTCAGACAAGGCTATTTCTTTGCCTTCTAGGGGTACACACACAGGAGGTGTTCCTTTAACTGTAAAAGCCACATCAGCTCACTGTGTTCAAGGTCCCTCTTATGCAGGGTCCAGCTCAGTATTTGCTCATATAGTTACATAATTCGTGCCTCTTAGAGAGCTAGGAGAAAAAACGGAAGTAGGTTAACATACAGTTATTGGCAATAATAATCACAACACCTTAAATATACTATTTCTAAACATCACAAATAATATGTAGCTAGCAATATATATATATATATATATATATATATATATATATATATATTCTTGTCTTTTCCTAACCATCTTGTGAATGTACTTTGGTTACATTTTTCAAGTGACAGGACTGGAGTCAGTGGGCTGAAGTTATCTTCTCTCTAGACTCCAACCATTAATAAATGGTAAAGCCAGCCTCTTACCCAGGTCTTTTGCATGCACATATTTTTACTATGCAAAATCCTAATATTCTTCCAAAACTCAATTTATGACATCTATCAATAGATTCTCAAGGTGCATAAGAAAAAATTAGAATTTTGTAAAAAGTTTGATGTGTTCATGTGGTTAATAATAGTTAAATGGCTGCTAGAGAAGTGCCACATTTACTTCTTAAAATATACAAGAAGATAAACTAGAAAATGAGAAGTTTTTTAAACTAATCACTAAGTTTTGTAACATGATGTTTCTGTTATTTTCTTCTTTAACAACTTTGTTTTCTGTGTGTAAAAGCAAAATCAAGGTATTTTGTGAACTTGCAACTTGGAGATGGGCTCCTACACTTACAGATGTTCTCATAGAAATACCAGTACAGCCCAGAACCTTGATGAAAATCAGTATTATAGGCCAGGGTCAGAGCTTCCAGAGATAGTAGGTATAGAGCAGGACTGATTTAATCAACAAATCTTTACATACTGTACCATTTTAATAATACTAACAATGCCCAAGTTACGCTGTGTGTATTTCTGCTTACTTTTAATGGCATCCCTTAAAAAAATCTTAGAATACAAAAAGCATGCATTTTACTTAGCAAATGCTTACTCCAGGCTGGTTATCATCTCCAGGAATTTGGAGGTTTTGCTTGCTTAGGTGTTTTTTCACACATGTTTCTTACTTTTATATTTTACATAAATTTGTCCATGTCCCAGAGAAGGTATAAAAATGCTGTGTTGAGACAACAAGTGCCTTAAAAGTGTTTGCTGAGTTAAAACTCCATATTATTAAAAGGAAAGGTGACTGGCACACAAAAATGTCACGTCATTTCAATTAGTACGTACATTTTTATGAAAAATCTTTAAGCAATAAAAGAACACATGGCTGAATCTATTCCAGAAAAATCTTTGATGATAAAAACACATCAGTCCCAGGTGACTAAACAGACTGAGTCTTGGTTTTGTAAATAGAAAAATAAAACACAAAGATATATCTTTTAGTTGGAATCTATTCAGTGATCATCAAAACAGCATGAAGATTTAGATTATGAGAGCCTCTTTTTCTTGGAGAAGAACTCGGTCACTTGAGGAATATGCCAGGCTTAAACAGTGTTAAAGGGCTGGAATTTCTTGGTCAGACACAGATGTTTTCAAAGCTCAGCATTTGCTGATAAAGAAGGGATCTTTGCTAATCTACTTACTTAACATTTATAATAGGAGCATTCACATATACCTATATCTATAAAAATATTAAGAGATCATAACTGTGCTGCAGAAATAACTTTGGTTACCTACTTCCTACAGACATTATTTTAGAATCACTTCTGCTAGTCTGATATCCACATATGTATGTTCATGCATACACATACGTGTGTGTGTGTGTGCGTGCATGTGTGTGTGTGTGTGTGTGTGTGTGTGTGTGTATTGTATAGGTCTGCATAATGAAATTGAAATAAGATTTTTGTAGCTCGAGTACCTCTGCACATGTGTGCAGCATCTTCTGTGTCTCACATTTTATCATTACTCAGCACCTTCAGAATAAATATAATTTATAAATCTTCTCTTAATCATGTTTATCTTTTGCTCATAGGGATTACTGTATCATTATGATTTCAGTTCCCAAATCTCCACCATAGCTATATATAATGCATTTCTCTACAAAAATAATTCATTCACAAAAACGGTTAACCTAGTAAACTTTTTTGACCTTGTAAACTTTTAAGAGTTAATGTATTTTAAAATTTTTCTTCATGGCAGTAATAGAAATGGGGAGAAATAGGCTACCATCAATAAAATTCCTGATAAACTAACTTGTTTGAGTTTTACTGTGCCTTGCAACTTACATGGGCTTCACAGTACCCCTTATAAATTACAATTTCATTTATAGTCTTATCACAGAATAAGATTACTTTCATTGACTGTGAGATTAGAGGCTTTCCTACAAATGTGTATTTTATAGCTACTGTTAGGTGTAAGCAATCAGCTTAAAACTGGAAGCAAACACACAGGCACGATCCAGTCCCTCAGGCAAGAGGCTTTAAGGCAAGTCACTCTTTATTTGCCTGAGTCAAGATAAGCAGCGCTAACATTCTCATTATTCATCAATAAAACAAGAAAGATGAAAAGAAGGAGCGGGCACTGAATGTGCTACATGCCAAGTGAAATGCTCAAAAAAAGTGAATGTAGAAGTCAGGTGGAGATTAAAATACAACATATCCTTGGGTCACTCAACTAAAAGGATGAGTACATTTGTCAGAGAATTCTATAGAGTTTGGTGAGCATGTTAATTATAGACCTCAGGGAATCTTGACACGGGTAATATAAACACCCAGCCTTTATCATATATCATCATCAAGTCTTATAAACTATCCCCAGGAAAACCATGTTTTATCCCAGCATAAAATATGTGCAAAATTCAGGGTCATGGTACCAGCCTGTTGAGTAGAACTTTTAACATACTGGTACTCTTGTCAAGCACAACTTACAATAAATATTTAGATGAAAAAAAATTGATCTAAAAAGTATGTTTTTATTTTATGATATGCTTCACTGAGAAAATATTTTAAGGAACCATAAAAAGAGAGAACATTATATCAAGAACACAATATAAATTATTTTGCAACTTGGCTGATAAAGTACACCAAATAATTTGGGACAAAGGAAAACAGGACCAGAGCGAAGGCACACATATACTTGCTACAAGCAATGTATTCAACTTAGTGCTCACTAGTATGATAATATGGCAATGTCCATACCGCAGACTTTGCAACAGAAATTAGTATACATACAGGACCCCCAAAATTATACTTGTTCACTGTAAAATGATCCAATATCAGAAGAACAAAAAGAAAACAGAAGAAAAGCAAATAACTATAGGGTATCATTCAAACATACTTCATAAGATGAAAAGTTACTAAAATTTGTAGGAGACCTATTAAGAGCCATGGGCATTGTCATTCACTATTCAAGAATACTAGGAACAATCAGACCATCCAGTTACATAATAAAACATAGGTGTTGTATGGAACATGAAAATGCAAAAGAGGCGTGGATACACAAATAAGACCACGTAAAATAGCTAACCTGCTGACAAATTACAGATGAAATTCATATTTGAAAATAACCTTCATCAAAATTCTGATTTAACACTTTTATTTCACAATGGACAATCAAGTATGTCAACTTTAGCTATATCTTTAGATCTATCAACTTTAGATGCACTTTTAAAATGATATATTTTAGTCAGGCTGGCTACAAAGCTATAAAAATTTTAGCTGTTCTCACTTTGGTCAGATTTTTCTAGGATCCCAAAGGTCCTGGTTACTTTAATATTCTAAAGTAACATGTTTTCACTGAATTTGTTTAATAAGTCTGTCTCCTGCTTCTTCCCAATTTAAGTAAGTTTTAGGTAATATGCAAAAATATTAAAATGTACATATTATTGGGTTGCCGTGTGATATTTGAGCACAAGTACATATTGTATAATGTTTAAATCAGACTAATCATATATATCTCTTCAAGCATTTATCATCTCTTTGTGACAGAAGAAATCACAATGCTTTCTTCTAGTTTTGCAAAATATACAGTACACAATTATAAGCTGCTGCCATAGTGAGCGATAGCACATAAGGACCTCCTGCTCTTAGCATAGAATTTCCATTAAACAATCTTTCCCAAGTCCTCTTTTCCCACTGCCATCTCCAGCCTTTGCTAACTACCATTATATTCTGAACTGCCAGGAGATCAACTGTTTTCACTTGTACATGTGACTGAGGTCATGTGGCACTTGTCTGTGTATGCTTCACTTCGTTTCCATAACATACTGTTCTCTAGTTTCATCCATGTTGTTGCAAATGACAAGATCTCACTGTTTTTATGGTCAGAAAGTATTCCCTTGTATAAATATACCACATTTGCTTTATTTACTTTCACTCACTGGACACTTAGGCTGTTTTCAATTTTTGGCTTGTGAATAATGCTCCAATGAGCATGGGGATGCAGATGTCTCTTCAGTACTCTGGTTTTGCTTCCCTTTCTTATACACCTGGTACTAGAATTGCTAGATTAAATAGCAGTATTATTTTTAATTTTTCAAGAAATCTTTATACTATTTTTCATAATGGTTATGCTACCCTACATGTCCACTAACAGTGCACAGGATTCCCTGTTCTCCACATCTTCATGAGTTCATTTCTGTCTTCTCATTTTGAGTTAAAGAAGTGGTCAAGGACCTTTATGAGATCTACTTAATGGAAATGTAGTTGGAGAAGCTTTTATTTTATTTTTTAAGTCTTTATTGTTTTATTTTCATTTTTTAAGAGAGCACAAGTTAGAATTTATTCAGGGTTTTCTTTTTATTGTTTTTACAATAATTACTACATTTCATAATGTTGTCTTTGTTATAGTTGTTTAAAGTCCATATGCAGACATGATTTCTTGTCTAAACACCATTAGTACAGATCTTTCTTTTCATTGTGCAAAGAGAAAGTAGCTTCATATATAGACCAATAGTCCATAACAGTAGTGGATTATCAGCTCATCTAACATTATTGGAAGCTGTTGACTTGAGCCTTTTACAACTCAGCATATTAATATGGCTTTCCTTTTCATATATCGTGGTTAGACTTTTCTGCTGGATGGTAAAGACCAAGATAAAACAAGACCTACATTACAAAAAATGTAACTTTTATATCTGACCAGGTCAGTCAAGGCTTCTCAAGATTTACCCTGAAACTATGTACTACAGTTTGCAAAACTTTTGTCAGTGTCAGCTATCTGGAAGAATCATGGCTACTGCTTGACCATTTTGCTTTTAGCTTAGACTTACTGAAATACATTTTCAGAATTTGAAGAGATTTCTGTACGTAGTTTAGTTTTGTTACTCATGGGACTGCCTCACAAATTATTCTGTCAACAATTTCAGAGCCAAGTTAATCCTATGATATGTATGTGTCTTGGAAGGACGTGAAGTGAAAGCATTAGGCAGTGGAGAAGGAAAGAAGGGAAGGAGGGAAGGGAAGGAGGAGGGACATCAGAGGGAGAAAGGGAAGAGAGGATATGCCTGAAAGTAGCATTTAAACAACTTTTCCATCACCAGACATGTATGTTTCTAAGTGGAAGACTTGCTTCTTCTTCAGTTCTCAAACAAAACCTAAGCTCCCATTCACAAGAAAAGAAAAAAAAAAACACCTCAGTACTGCAGCATATAAACTACAAACACACTACTTTATTAGAAAGTTTTCAGCCATAGTGTTTTCAGTACACCAGCTCAACAGTCTTGCTTCAAAGAGAATGTTAACGAAGTCACCACTTCCTGGGTGCCAGCATGGTGGGCTGCATGTGAGTGGCAATCTGTGATTGGATAAGTTCTGAGGGCTCCAGATGAACAAGCATTCAAAATCCACTGCAGATATAGCAAGGCAATGTGGAGAAACCAGTGTCAGCAATGACATTCCTCAAACCTTCACAGTCAAGCATCCTGAACAGGATAGTTTTCAGTTACACAATTGCATAGGTCGAGAGTCCTGATAAGAACCAAACACAGCAGCTTTGGGTTGATCTTCAAAATTATGGAAACAGGGCTGGTGAGACAGCTCAGCAGACTAAGAACCCACTTAGGCAACGCAGGGACTGTGGTTCAATCCCCAGCACCACATGCTGAGGCACACTAAATCCACCACCAAACCCCAGCCCGGGCACACTAAACCCACCACCAAGACCGAGTGTGGAGGCACATGCCTATAATCCCAGGGCTGGGGAGGCTGAAAACAGGAAGATCACTACAAGTCAGAGCTGCACAGTGAGACTCTGCACAAAATAAATGAATAAACAAACAAAATTATGGAAATACTCAGACAAGTGCACCGCCCAAAAGAATTATAGAAACAACTGAGAAAATGCTGATTAAAGTTTCGGAAAACACAAAGTAAAATGGTAAAATAAGAAATGAACACAAAAGAACTTTTTCTGATATTGAGAAGTGAATTAAGACAAAAAGTAGGTTATGTTAGCAGAAATAATTTATTAAGATAAACACATTTTGAAAAGAAGTAATGATGCGTAGGCTACCTGAAAATATAAGAAATGAAAAAGAATAAATCTTTTGCAGTCATCATACTGCACTACACCAGCCCCAGAATAAATCTTACAAATATGTGATAAAGATATTTTGATGATTTGATAAAAAAATGCTGACATAAACAAATTAACTCCAAAAATTCACTATATAATTTCATAGAAAGGTCACAGTAAATGGAAAACCATCTAATGCAAAAGGTATCAAAGATTACCTATTGTATAAATAAACTTAAAATGTCATGGAATCATGAAGCCCAAATATGAATAGCTTTTGCAAAACTGATAATAAACCTAAATTTTCCTTAACATTACTTCATTGAAATGGCAGGCGAAAAGATTTTCAGAACCATCAATTATAAACAGAAATTTTCCTTAACCATAAGATAAATTCAGTTACCTTTCTAGATAAAGAAACTACAAAATCATCACACGAGAGTCAAAGTTTACAGGGTGTTTTCTATTTTAAAAGATCAGGATAAAATACTGTAGAGATATCTAAAATACTGATTAAAATGTTATAGTTTATAGGGACTCTGAAGTCTTTGGTAATTTTCAACTTTCAAAATTTTTTGTTATGTGGGTTTTTTTCTTGTTTTAAATATTGTTTTACTTCTGAAACTTATTTTATTTTAGTGTATTATTTTTCACAAGAAGGACCCTTACTATAGTACAACTTAGGTTGTTTCACATGTCACCAAATCTAGATTCATATGCAGAGTGTTCTAGGTGTGAAGATATAAGAATTGGTTTCAATCTTCTATTGAGCAATTTCCAGAACACCCCTGTCAGAGATTCTGGTGAAAATTAAACAAAATGCATATGACATTATACTGTAAAGTATAATGCTCTATAACATTAAGATGTAACTTTTAACACTGTGAAATTGAATTTCCTTTTAAAATGACAATTGTACAAGACATAAAACTGCATCTATATTAAGAGATAGTCAAAACAAATTTCTTTAAACCAATAATTTAGCTTAAATATAGAGGAATTTCTCAATAGTAAAAATTTTAAAATAAAGTCATGGATTATTACAGGAAATTTTCAGGCAATTACAATAATCTAAAAATAAATCTCTTTGAAAACTCAAAGTATATAATTTAAATTCTTCATTATCTAAACAAGTCTGAAATTGTGCTAAAGAGTGTGATTTATTGCAACATTACTAAGTT
>PVKN010041022.1:0-10617 GCA_004027915.1 Capromys pilorides
TTATTTGCCAGGAATGCCTTATGACTGAAGGGGCAGGAGATGCATTCAATTAACATTTCTTGCAAAGTCAAAATTTATGACTCTCCTGAGGAAAATAATAAAACATCACCTTAATCATAATTAAAAATGATACTCAGCTTCCATCTGATATGCATCTAAATCTATTTTGGTGTTATTAGTGTGGAAACAGACTCTCCATCAGTGTCATTCCTGGCTCATAAACAAGCTAAAGTAAAAGCAAAATAAATTTTAAGTTGGAAGTATCCACATAAATGCTTTTTACAAGTTGTTTTATTTATAGTCACAGATTCAGTTTATTGAGTACAAGCCTTCAAAAACAAGTGATACGTATCTGTACTGCATAATAAGTATTTACGAAAATTAAAAAAAAATCAATGACGCATATGTTCTAACTCAGTTCCATCAACCATTCGGATTTGGCCCAAATCAGAAATATTCTTTTTCAGTTACCTGGAGAATAGCAACTAAAAGAAGACTCACAAGGGGTGGGGCCACTGCCCAAAGCTACAGAGAATCTCTGAAACCAGAAAGTGTGGCTTCTTCCCTAAACATAATAGGACCCCTTCCTGAAAAGCAAAACTGGCTCTGGTGAAAGGAAAGCAACACACATGAAGACTGAGGGCATTTTCAGTTTCTACGTTTACCAGTTATCCTGTTTTCCCTTTAGGAAGTTACAATTCTCAGAGAAATTGTCTTGGAAGGAGTGTACACCTCCATGTTCTACATGGTATGAAATTTGTACCCTGAATCATCCTGTCTCCCTATTTGCATTCTGATAACCTCACCATATCCTTCCACAAATGTATTTCAGCCACCCTTCAGGCTAAGCCTAAAGCAGTCTTCTTTCTTTGCAACCTCAAAGCATTGTTCATCCTTTAGTATATCAGCTGCTCTCCTGAACAATTCCTTATTGGAATGCCAGTCTCCCCTCTGAGCCCTGGTGCTCTGGGGGCCCCATCTGAGCTGCCTCTGGACCCACATTCACCAGGCTTGGCGCACTCCCTGGCACAGAAGCAGCTCCCTGTCCACATTCACTGTGCTGCATTAGCTCCGTTGAAAATGTTTTGTCCTAGAATTCATGTCGGTTTTACTCTCTCATGAGCAAAAGTGTATCCAGTTATTCCTGTAGTAGATGCTCCTGAAACACTTGCTAAGTCCTCAATCTCAGAATAAAAGCCAAGTACGTAAATTGCCAGCCCTGCAAAACAGATTTGTCAGGCTCAGAGACACATGACACACATACCAGGAGGAGGGGAATCAAGGCCTCCCAAAGTGTCTTTTAAGAAAGCCTGTCTGCAGAAGAGTAGCTGCAGCAGAGGTACAGGAAGCCTGGGGCATGTCACATGTCACCACTTTCTGCAGAGCCACCTGCACATTAGCATAGCTGAAATCTGAGAAGTCCACAGTAGGGAAACTCTGAGGCATTTTCAAATTCTGACATTTCTAAAATTTAGGCCACATAACTGTCTCTCTCTGTCTCTCTCTGTCTCTCTCTGTCTCTCTCTCTCTCTCCCCATATATATATGAAGAAGCAATTGTTGCACAATTATTGCCATAAATGTCGCAATAAACATCAAGCTAAAACTGCAAACCTAATAAAATGCACACACAATATAAAAGGAAATCTTTTGGGGAAGGGGTTCAATAAAACTAATCTCTCCTTTGGATAAGTCAGGCCTTAGTTTTAGAGAAAGGCCATTCCCTTACTCTTAAATTTCATTCATTAAACTTTTCTTAAGCAGCTATTATGTGTTAGATGTGAGCTTTGAGGGTAGAGCTATAGATCTGAGTTGTACATTGGACCACATGTAAAGCCTGTGCCTGGTGGTGGTGATAGTGGTGTGTGTGTATGTGTGTGTGTGTGTGTGTGTGTGTGTGTGTGTGCACATGTGCACATATGTGTGTTTATGCACAGGCATGAACACTTCCTAAAGCAGGGATCCTTTCTACAAATGTCACAGCTAGCTAATTAGTTGTAAAGAACACACAGAGCACATAGCATAATATCCTGTCAGTGATGTGAGTTGGAGGCCTAGCGTGGGCAGCTTCCTGTCAACTACTATGAAGTAAAACCCATCCCCAGCGGGGCTCCCCTCTCTGTACACATTTCATCCTTGCTCTGGCCCACGCAGCAGTCAAGCGTGTGGTCCCACAGAGGCCACAGATGCAGACAACATTAAGACCTCTGTAATGCAGCTATAATACCCTGGCCTACAGCCCTGTTCTTCTAAACCCAAGCCACATTAGGATATGAGTGCTTCTTCCCTTCACACTCAATGTTGGCAGTCTTTCCTTCCATCCTCTGACACTTGATAGACAGGTCATGCTCCCAAGAGGGTAAGAGAAACATGAGCTGGGCCTTACATAAAGAGGACCAGGTGCACTCTGTGCTTTGACAGGGCTGAGTAGTGCCCTCTCTGCTGTGGCTTCTCCCCAGGCTTCTTCTATCATCTGTGCCTTGCAGGGAGATAAACTCAATGCAGAGAGTTTATCCAACATTAACCCACTCCAGAATCATCTGTAGATTATATCAGAATGCAATATCTGACACAGTAAATTTGCAGACCTGAGGAACTGCATGTCTAGCTACCTCATTGGGGACACTGAAGCCATTGGTACATGCACTATACTCTGAGAAGCAAGACTCCAAGCTCTCCGTCCTCTCCCAGAGTCTACAGTGCCCAAGCAATCAGTGGAAGCCTTGCACATCTACAACATAGTCATTATGGCTGACAAGCCGAGCTGTCACTTTCACTATTTCTTGGCAGTCACGTGGGGAGCACTGAGCATTTATGCCACTTGCACTCCTTCGTAGCTATGTACGCACAAGCATAAATGACACGGATCCTCCTTCGACTGCACCCTGTGTTCACCTAAACCTGCCTTTATCCACCAATGATAGACAAAGGAAAGCAACATTCTCCAGACTTCTCAGGGTACCAGGACCCACTTACAACAAAGCCTACTACTAAACAATCAGCTACACACCAATGGCTTTCTTTCCAGAGTAGGGATTGAAATAGTGAGCTTAAAATTAGCCCTTAGAATGTGAGCAATTGTATTTTAACTTGAGAAGAGAAGACCAAAGCATATTCACTTCAGATGAGCTTTCATACTGCTCCTGTGTTGTTGTCCTTGTCTGTGGTGGTACAGGAGAAGCCTTTTGTTCCCAGTGTATCATTCGGAAAATGGAGCCCAAACAGTCAGCAAATACCTGCTTCTGATTTCCAGGGAGGCAGCAAAGCGCAGGAGGCTGCAATGGCTCAGCAAGCATCAAAATATAACAGTGAGCAAAGCTGATGAAACAAGAGTGGGAACTGGCAACAAGAAACATGTAAAATATACAGTCAATATGTGGAGAGTCCTGAGTGAGAGCCAGCACAGGTCAGTGGAAGCCCTGCATCCCAGGAGGAGATGGGGGATAACAACACGGTCTCCTAGACAGAAGGTCTCAGGGCTAGTGAGCACCTGCCCTGACCAGGCTGGCGGGCAGCCAGGACTTTGTCAGGCCCCATCACCTCCATGAATACCAGACACAGCCAGTCTGGGAAATGGGAGCCTTGTCCGCTCATAAAGTTCAGAGTTCCAGGAGCTCTCACTGCCTGTTAACTGTCCCTGTAGAAAGGCACAGGCCGAGTGTCAAAGTCCTCGAGGCCTATGAAAATACTGTTGACACCAGCCAAATGGAGTCGGCTGGGGTGAAGGCTGTGTCTGTCTCACACTAGGGAAAGCTAACTCCCAGGCTCTGGGAGGCTGGGGCCAGGGAACAGATGCTCAGGCTGAGGTTCATGGGGCCTCCACCATGGTTTTTAAGTCAAAACTACTCCAACAGGTGGTCACTGGAACTTGTAGGGTCATCTTTTCTAGTGTTTTCTCTCCAATGTGCTTTGTAGGTCTGCTAACATGTCTCCCGAACAGGTTTTGGTGGAAAGTACTGAAGATTCATTTACAATGGTAATATGTTCTCTGTGAACCTTTCTTAAGGAAAGCCTCCCAGATTCCTGGGTTGGATGAGGCCGATGTTTATTTATTCATGGTATACCATACAGGTCCTCTGTAGTACATGAGGCAATTATATTACATAACATATGTGCTCGTTAGAGGCCTAATTTATTTCCTGACAGGAAGACTCCAGAGGGTCCATTTGTCTTCTTCACTGGTACATCATTAGATTACAGAATCATCTCGAGCGCACAAATGCCCAGTGAAAATTTATTCAGTGAAACAATCAATGGTGGTAATCAATTGTTCCAGATAAGACTAGGGGAGTAGGGTGAGGGAAAGATGTTCAGGAAGTTACAGGACATCTGTATGAAGTTTGGAGTTGGCTAAAGAGGGAGCTGATGCTGCGCATGGCTCCACTCTTCATGCTCCATTTGCTTGTTCACTGGTACATCATCAGATTCCAGAATCACCATTTTTTTTCCACATCCAGACCTTGAACAGTGATCTGGATTGCAGAACTAGGTCTGTAGGTCCATGAAGCGTAGTCTCCTCTCCCTCGTCTATGAGATGTTAATATTCATCTTTGCCCATAACATTTACTCACTGGACATGGACATATCCTTAGAATGTTGGCTTCTAGAGCATTCTCAGGAGGCACTGCCCACTGATTGTGAATGACAGGACATCCCATTTTGAATACAGATGTGGGGTGAGCAACACGATTTGACCCGATGGGTATAAGTCATAGAGCAAGATGACGCTCTTAGTATTCTCTTCTTTCTTCCTCTTTGGCTTTTTCTTTCCTTGTTTTAGAGAGTTTGCTATTTTCCTACAAATATTGTGAAAACATAAAACAGTAACTACAATTTGTAATTTCTAGACTAATTTCATTGCACTATGATTTTTCATGTTCTTTTCTTTGTCAACAATTGAAATCTCTCATCTCCTAGAATCTCAGTGAATTGAAACCTTGTGGCAGAGGACACATGACAGTCCTTGCAGTCTTAGCCTCCTAGATAGATGGTGGCTTGCATGTTGTCCAGAAAGAAGGTTCCTTGATAAATAATGGAGTGCAACTCAAGACTGTTGTTCCAGTTCCAGAACCCCTGAATCCTTGGGCAGTTGTCAGTGCTCTCATCTCTCCAGGCTGGCACATTCTAGTCTTGTTTCCTCACCCACTCTCTATCCTGCTTTATGAAGAGCGAGGTCAGGGATCATCTACCACTAGCAAATCCCCTGTCTCTGGGCTTATGAGAAACACATCAGCACAGAGGCAGCTGGCTGTAATTTATGTGAACATCACATTGCATCTGTATCATTGCCACCACATCTACCCCCTCAAAGCCTGGCTAAGGTAGTATCAGCTCATGGTCATTTTTGAATGAGAAAAGGAGGTTTAGAAAGAGTAAGCAACTTGCTTAAGGTCTCTCTCCTGGTAAACAGTATGGTTGGATGAGTAGGGTTTATATTCAGACAAATACTCTTCCTGTTTTCAAATTTCATTATTTCCCCAAATGTCTCAAGATTCTCATGTCTATTTTCTTTGTTCATGATAATTTTCTCAGTAAATAATACTCATAGAAAGCATAAAGCATGCAGGTACAATTAAGATGGTCCAAAGTGGGGCTGGGCTTAGAAAACATCAAGGGCAGAGGTAAGGGCACAGATGGAATGGTACGCCCAGGATTATAGGCAGAAAGGCTGTTCTATCATCTTGTCCTGGAGTGAAATTTGACAAAATAGAATTGCTCTCTCTCTCTCTTCATATATGTATATATACATATATACTGTTATATATATATATATATATATATATATATATATATATATATATATGAAGAGAGAGTATATATATATATATATTGCTATGGCTTGTGTATAGGTGTTCTCCCAAAGCCTCATGCAGTCATGGGATGGCTTCTGGAATTTGTAGTTGCTTATTGTCCAAATGGGTGCTGGACCTCCCCTGGGGCAGGTGATGTACATTTCAATGTAAGGTAGGAAGAGAAGTTAGCTGCTTGAGCAGCTGCTAGCTCTCTCTGTGCTCTTGCTTTTACCAGCTGTCATGAAAGGTTGTTTTCAGCTATGTGCCACTCTGCCTTGTAACCAGCTGAATATGGACTGAAACCTCCAATAACTGTGAGCTAAATAAACCTTTCCTTCCCTCATTTTGAGTGTTGGGTGTTTGTGCCAGAAACAAGAGTAACTAAGACACACACATAAGTATGTATGCACACAAATACATATATAATTTCATCTCCCCTGAATTGTACGTTTTTCTTATTTTGTATCAGTGACCCTAATCTATAGCCAACTGGTATTCAACAAACCTGCAAAGCCCATGTATTGGAGAGAGAATAGTCTATTCAATAAATGATGCTGAGAAAATTGGATGTCTCCATGCAAAATCCTGAAACTAGGCCCCCTTATCTCTCATTATATGTGAGAAGCAGTTCATGTATTGAAGACCTAAATATAAGACCTGAAACTATGAGATTGCTAGAAGAATACATAAAGGAAATGATTCATGACATCTGATTTAGCACCAATTTCTTGGAAAAGATTCAAAAATATAGGAAACAAAGCAAAAAGATCAATGTGATTACATCAAAGTAAAATGGTTCTAAACAGCAGAGAGAATGATGAATAAGTGAAGAGATAACCCATAGAATAGGAGAAATATTTTCAAATTGTGTGTCTATGAAGGGTTTATATTCAGACATTGTCTTAGTTACTTTTACTCATTTCTGGGACAAATACCTGACACTCAAAATGAAAGAAGGAAAGGTTTATTTAGCTCACAGTTGTTGGAGGTTTCAGTCCATATTCAGCTGGCCCAAGGCTGAGTGGAACAGGGCAGAGGGCATCCAGTTCATGGCGGCAGAACAACAACTCACTGGAGCAGAGAGCAACAGCTCTTTAAAAAGTCTCTTTGTGCTCAGTCACTCTGACGTGGGCCCATTGTGCCCTAGGGTGGAACCAATCATACCCCAGGATGGGCCCCTGATCCCGCTCTAGGGAGGAGCCAATCATATCCTAGGCAGGCCCCAGGTCATGCTCCAGGGAGGAAGCAATTGTAATACATAATCCTAGTGGATCATGACTCATGTCTCAAACTCTAGTAGTCCCCGCCCCATGATTGCATAGGCTTTGGGGGCACAACTAGACATAAACCATAACAGACATGTAAAGAATTACAGCTCAATAGAAAAATATCTGATTTTAAAATGGTTAATAGACATTAATCAATATTCTCAAAAGAAAAAATTTATAAATAGCCAACGGAAATATGAAAAAATTTTCAACATCACCAACTACCAGCCAAATGCAAATGAAAACCACGAGGGGATATCACCTCCCTCGTTAGAATGGCTATCATCAAAATGAGAAAAGATAAAATGCGCTGGCAAAGATGGATATAAAAGGAAACTTTTGCACGTTATTCATGGGAATATAAACTAACAGATCCCTGGTGGAAACTATGTGGAAGATTCTCCAAAAATTAAAAAATAGAAACAGCAAAGATCCAGCATTCCAATACTAGCCTATGTCCAACAGAAATGAAATCAGTATTTTGAGCAGATATCCTCCTTCTCCTGTTTATTGCAGAACTGTTCAAAATCATGGAGAAATAAAAAGCACTTAAATGCCCATCACAGACGAATAAAGGAAATGTGGTACTTATATGCAGTGGAACACTACCCATCTATAAAGAGATAAAATTCTGTCATTCTTTATAATATAGGCAGAACTGGAGACGATTATGTTAAATAAGATAAATCAGGCAGAGACACGTATTACATGACCTCACTCACATGTTGACTCTAAAGACTGACCTTACAGAAATCAAAAGTAAAGTGGTGGCTACCAGACACTTGGGAACCCAATGGGGAGAGGCAGATTGAAAAAGGTTGATCAATGGATACTAAATTATAGTCAGAGAGGAACAAGAAACTCTGATGTGCATCTGCACAGTAGGGTGATCATGCTTTAATTACAGAGTCTAGAAGAAAGGATTGTTTTTGAAAAATATATTGGATACAGGGTCTCACTACACAGCTCAGCCTGGTAGTGATCCTCCTGTTTTCAGCCTCCCCAGAGCTGGGATTACAGGCACATGCCAACACGCCTGGACTCAGTCGCCAGCATAGCATGCCATGGGGGCGGGGCCAGCATAACCTTTGGGGTTGGGGATTGAACCTTGGTCCCTGCACTTGCCTAAGCAGGCATTTAGTCTGCTGAGCTAACTTGCCATCCCTGAAGAGTGGAATTTGAAAGTTATCACCATAAAGAAATGCTGAGTGATTGAAGAGGTTGATATACTTATCATGATTCAGCACAAATGATCTACGCATGAAACCCCACACTGTACTCCAGACATGTATAAAGCTTTTTATGTATTAATTAAAAATTTTGTTATAAGATTGAAGGTAGGATATATCTTTCAGTTGACTGTTCTAACAATACGTACAGGCTAGCAGGATAGAGTCTTCTTTCCCAGTGTGTACATATAACATTTGAGAACTGCCCTTTAACATGGGGAGAAAGGGCAGGACACAGTCGCTGAGCAGTCTTAGGAAACATCTGCCTTAGCAGTGCTTTTCATGGCATGGAGAATGGTTTTGTGTGGAACAACCTGGGCTGAGCAACCCTGCATCACAGTTGAAGTTCACAGATTGTGAAGCTGATTAGGGGATCCCTGAACCCTTTAATTTTAGTTATAAACAAAAGTTTTCTTTTTTTTTTTTCCCCTTTGGTCCTGAGGAATCAAACTCAAGACATTGCACTTACCAGGCAGAGCCGGAGCCACTAAACTGTATTCCTATGTTAAAATTCTTTTAAAAAGTAGACCAAAATTGTATGTACTAATCCCCCACTATGTTAGCTGCCATTCTTTTCTTTGTTGGTGGTACGTGGAGTCCCAAGTAAGTGCTTTGTGTCTGGTGTGTGTCAGAATTTCCAGATTCTCCATGCACCATTAACTGTCCTGAGACAGCCTCACAGCCAACACCTGACCAGCCTGGCAGCCAGGAGGAGATGACCAACACCTTCCTGCAGCCCATGGTGGCAAACCCTTGCCACTTTGCTAAGACAGATGATGAGATGCAGTAAAGGTTTAAGAGATGAGTGGAAACACTCGCCGACCTCCTCCCCAGATGGATGCCTGTGTTTCAGCCTGGCAATCTAACATTCCTTTCCGAACCACATCCATTGTAATTGACAACATGAATGCTGAGACAAAGAAATCACCTCTGGAATTCAAATCCCATTTTGTGTAAATTATACTATTATTTTAATGCATCGCAAATTTCTTTGTAGTCAAACTCAAGGCTCTGAGGCATTCTTGAAATAGTATTTTAAAGCTAACGCTTTTTAAAATCATCTCTAACTCAAATTAAAATGGTTTTGACACGCTATTTGGAGCAGGCATAGTGTTTAATAGCAAGTGATCCCCATGTATTAAGCAGGACTGGCCAGGCTAATGCAAAAAAAGATGCCAAATGAATATGCTGAAGATAGATGTTTTAAAATTCTAGTCAAATTTGCTTCTTCTTAATTATTATTATTTCAATGTCTTGGAATGTTAAGGGAAAGTTCCACTTACGAAAATGAAGCAAAGCTTCTGATAACCACTTATGAAACATAATGCAAGAAGATAGATGAAGTTCAGACTTCTTTTTCCAAGTAGAAATAAAATATATCAAGAACAGTTGCTTATGGACAGCACAGAACTTTTTTTCTGCTCTATGCAGGAAATAATCCTAAAATAGAACACAGAGAACTTTACTTACCTGAAAACCATGCATAATTCAGCGAAGAGAGTGCACTATAATCTCTTTACTGTTTGGGTAAAAGATTTGTGCTCTGAAAATAGGAATTTCCCAGATAGCACCGAAAAGTCAGATTATATTTTTATTCAATAAGTACCTGTCACAACTGGAGGCTCTAGAAATCTATCCTTTGGCCCAAAAGGATCAGGAGGAATGTCTTTTGTCTTCAGATGTGAGACAGGATGCAAGTAGCTTGGGGGCTGATGCTTTGAAAAAAGATCAATGCTCAGCTGTGAGCAGATGAATAAGCAGAGAGAAGCTGTGCCTTTGAGTACTGGGTAGGATTATGTCCAAACATATGTTGATTTTTTTCCTCTGTAATTGGAAATGCTAAGCTGTCATGTGTAAAAACTTCATTAGGTTTTTATTTGATTAGAAAAGTATTTTTGAGAGGGCAGAACCAAATATTTAAGAATCTGACTTAAAATACTTGGGCAAATTATCTACTCTCTGCATTTCAGTTTCACCCTCTATAAAGCAAGGCTGACAATTGTATCTAATAGAATTTCACTTCATGGAATAGTGGAATATTTCTGTCTTATAAAACCAAAAGTCTGGGAAAATGTATGAAACGATATTATTCAGATAATGTTAAACAGGCATACTGATTACTTCATAAGTGACGTAATAAGCATGTCCCAGCTCACTGGCTATGCAGGTTCCAGACTGCATCGCAGGGACAGAGAACCTAACAGAAATGAGCAGTTACCTTAGCTTACGTTAGAGGTCAAAAAACTAGAGTCTGAAGTTCAGAAAGGTCAAGGCAGCTGTAATTTGTGAGAAAGAGTACCAGAAAGAAAGAGGAGAGAGGGGAGAGGGA
>PVKN010041023.1:0-10617 GCA_004027915.1 Capromys pilorides
ATAGGCAAAGTAGTAAACTGAGTTTTCCATTTTGACTTTCTAATATTTTTAAGGTTCATTCTTACAGAAAAATATTGTATCATAACTGTGAAATAGTTGTATGTGAGTGTTCAAAATCACTAAAGGAAGCTTTGTCAAGAGATTTTCTTCAGCTCCTAAATATACTGGACTGCCAATCCTAACAGTTTATAGGTATATATATATATATAAAACATACGATACCTATGAGAGCTTATCTTGTAGCTCTTTTTTAAATATTTGTAGTTAACCACAGAACATCATTCATTGTTTATCTTTGTCTCTACCCTATTTGCTGGAGTTGCTATAGGAATGGGGAAGTGTGGCAGTGTTCTTATATCTCCTTTCTGTGTTCTAAGCACAGGCCCAAGTTGCTTTTGTGTAACACATGTAGGTTCACACTCAATAAAGATCCTGCTCCTGGGGCAAGCGCGATGGCTCAGTGGTCTAAAGCACCTGCTTAGGCAAGCTTAGGCAACTGTAGGGACACTGGTTAGATCAGAGAACCACATGCTGTGCCAGCCCCACCCGCAGGGCCGGCTGAGCCAGCTGTAACAGGAAGGAAGGAAGGAAGGAAGGAAGGAAGGAAGGAGGGAAGGAGGGAAGGAGGGAAGGAGGGAGGGAGGGAGGGAGGGAGGGAAGGAGGGAAGGAGGGAAGGAGGGAAGGAGGGAAGGAAGGAAGGAAGGAAGGAAGGAAGGAAGGAAGGAAGAAAAAAGTTTAAGAAAAGATCCTGCCCCACAATCTGCTGACTGCTGGTCTCTGCGCTTCTAATTTGTTATCTTGAGACAGGTATAGTGCCACATGCCTATAATCCCAGCACTTGGGAGGGTGAGGCAGGAGGACTGCTGTGAGTTCAGGGGCAATCTAGGCCACAAAGTGAGTTCAAGGTTATCGTCTGAGACCTTATCTCCAAAACAAAACAAAACGAGAAAAACCACAAAGTACAGGAATTTGTGTAGCAGTTTTGTCAAGTAACTTTACTATAATTTCATCTTAATGTTCACTCTTAACGAGCAAGAGTGATAGGTATATAGGAAGAGTAAGCAAAAATCATTTTATTTTTAAATTCTTTTTGTTTACAATTTTTAATGACATGACTTTTGGTTTCCATATTCAATACTATATAAAAATTAACATTATAAGGTGGTAGTTTTCCCTTAAAATTATGTTTCTATTCTAATTTAGATTGCATTAAAAACTGAAGCTGTCAGCTGAAATCCAGACTAAAGTGGTCCTCATAAAGGTCCTGTTTTGATATAGTGGCAGAAATAAAATCCATTCTAGTACCAGTGAACAGACGACTTCCAGAGTACGGTTATGAATGATAGTGTCGGGCTTCTGAGGTTAATTTCTATCTAGGGAAAAGCTTTGGCATAAAACAAAGGCATATCTTGTAAGAACTTTTTTTACATTTTCTGTGTTAGCACTCCAGCTTTTGAAACTATTTATGATTTTGCTTCTCCTTATTGAGCAGAGAAAGATGCTTCTGCTGTTCATTCTTGCACGACAGTAGGTACACGCAGTAATTTTCAAAGATGTGCCTGAGAGCTAGTCTGGCATTTCTGTGTCTAAAACTGTTAAATGTTTTTGTGAAGTAGAGTAAAAAATTTTAGACTCTTTAACCTGATAAATTTTATTCCATAACTAAGGAACCATGGATGATGATGATCTAGGTGGAGAGAAATTTAGTGAATTTGTGTGCTGATAAATCTTTAGCCTAATGAGTATAAAGTACCTCCTGAGAAAATTTTTTTGACTTGTATAGTATAGATATGTAAATTTTATATTGAATATGGATGTGTCTCTGGGTTTTGGCTTCAGCCTTGAAAGAAGCAGAAATATACCTCACTCGTAATATAAAATGGTATGCTTCAGTTCTGAATGCCTGGTATCATCATGATAGAAATTAGATCCTGGTAAAAGTGAACACTCTTATTTCTTCTTCTTCCTCTTCTTCCTCTTCCTCTCCTCCTCCTCTTCCTCTCCTCTCCCTCTCCTCTTCCTCCTCTTCCTTTTCTTCCTCCTCTTCCTCCTCCCCTTTCCCCTACCCCTCTCCCTCTCCTCACCTCCCCTCCTCTCCTCCCTCTCCCCCTTCCCCTCCCCCCTTCCTCCTCTTTCCTATTCTTCCTCTTCATCTTTATCTTCTTGTTCAGTGTAGCCTTCAGCTCATGGTCATCTTCCTGTCTCAGCCTCCCAAGTGCTGAGATTACAGGGATCCACCACCACACTAAGCAAAAAGAGGAATTTTTTGAGTTGTGAAAAACATTCACAACATCCAGATTACTTCCTGGATAGATTGTAGCTATTAAAAAAAGCATTGTTAATAGCCAAAAAAGACTAATCGGCACTTTCAAAATTTCCCTTGAACTTTGTGCCAGGATTATTGCCAGCTTCGGCATTTTAGACTAAGTGATATGAAAAATAACCTTTTCTGGCTAAAGGAAAGAATGCTATAGCTATAGTGAAGTATAAGATTAAGACTCAGTTCTGCTGACTGAACAAATTATTATTTTTATGTTTATCTAACATAGCCTGCCTTAGCTGACAAGTCAAGAAATTAAACCACCCCCTCATTCACCCCCTAAAAAAAAAGAAAGAAAGAAATTAAACCAGGTAAGGTTAGCTTGGACTATTGGTAATGACTAGATGTTGTTGAATTAGGTCATTTTTTTTTGTTTTTTTTTTTTTAATTTTTATTTATTTGTTTGCTTGTTGTTTGTTTGTTTCTTTATTTATTTTGTGGCTGGCCCAACCTGCCCTGGTGGTGGGGCTGGCGCAGCATGTGGTGCCAGGGATCGAACCGCAGTCCCTGCAGTTGCCTGAGCTTTCCTAAACAGGCGCCTTAGACCACTGAACCATCTTGCCGGCCCCATAGGTCATTTGGTTTTTTGTGTGCTTTTTTTTTTTGTTTTTTGTTTTTTTGCCTTTTTGAGACAGTCTCGCTATGCAGTTCAGGCAGGTCTTGAGCTCACTTTTGCAGCCCAGACTGGTCTCGAACTTGCACTGATCCTCCTGCCTCAGCCTCCCACGTGCTGGGATTATAGGCATGTGCCACCACACCTGGCCTAGGTCATTTCTTGATATTATATATAATGTGTAAAAGTGATCTACCTAGGTAAATATAATAGCAATGTTTACATCATAATTCTTTTCATTGTGGAACTTTATTCACAGCACCTGAATTTCATTAAGCTGAAGCTTTCAGAAATTTTCTTTTCAGCCGGGCATGGTGGCACATGCCTATAATCCCAGCACTTGGGAGGCTGAGGCAGGAGGATCAGTGCAAGTTCGAGACCAGTCTGGGCTACAAAAGTGAGCTCAAGGGCCGGCAAGATGGCTCAGCGGTCTAAAGAGCCTGCCTAGGAAAGTTTAGGCAACTGAAGGGACCACGGTTCGATCCCAGGCACCACATACTGTGCCAGCCCCACCCCCAGGGCAGGCTGAGCCATAAATAAAGTTTTTTTTTTTTAAAGTGAGCTCAAGACATGCCTGAACTGCATAACGAGACCCTGTCTCAAAAAGACCAAAAAAAAAAAAAGAAGAAAAGAAAGGAATTTTTCTTTTCACAATTTTGTCTGCAGGGCACACTCTGAAGGATTTGGCCAATAGAAGGAAACTGCAGTGTCAGAAGCTGGAGATAAAATTGATGCCCAATTACTTTTCCTAAATTCTGTTTTCCAAATTTAGGGTTTTTTTCCTAGGAAAATGGTATTAAAAGCACCAACGTATGAGAATTATGAATAGATGTTGGATTAAGTAGGAATTTTTATCTGGAAGTTGTTGTCCTTGTAAATTCACCTTCAAATAAATGTAGTGAAATCAGGCCAAATATACATTCCTGTAGCAGTTTAAAAATGTTTAACACGTTCTTTGCCAGTTTGTGGGAGAGATTGGTGACTAGAATGTTTATGTAGTGAGGTGTCCATCTTTTTCTTAACATTTTGAAATGTGCATGAGAATCACTCGGAGAGGAAATTTAGAAATTGAGGTTCTTCAGTTCCATCCTACAGACTGATTTTTGTCTTGATCAGGTCCAAAAGGTGCTGCATTTTTGGTTTGGTTTGGTTTTTCAGACAGGGTCACACTGTGTAGTCAACCTGTGTAACCTCTGTCACTTTCCAAAGTAATACCTAGGTTTTTTGCTAAATGAGAAACTGGGTTTTGTATCTAGCTGCCTGAGTTGAGGAAGAAAAAGACCCTTTTTTAGTACTTGAAGAAGTCGTATTGTAGTGGATTGTTAACTGGTGGTTAACTTGTTACACTTAGCTGAATTGAACTAGTGTGGTGTGCTGGGCATGGGAGGTCTACCTGAGGATTATTGCCAGCACCATAAGAGGCAGAACTGGAGAAGTTGTTGAGAGATTGTTGAGGAAACTGTTGGAGCAGTTGAAGCTCCTGGTTTTCCTGGGTTATTCTGCTGGAGGACCTCGTCATGCTGACTTTCCTGTTGAACTTGGCTGTTCTTGTTAGAGGAGAAGCTCGGGACCTTGTCACTGAGAAGAGCTGCGTTTCATGTTGGAGTAGTTCTGGTTCTTACATTGAATGTTCCTTCCTGGCTCCAGTTCAGAGCCTTCAGCCTGCTAGCACAGATCCTTCCTCCTGCTGGCATAGGCTTTGTAGTTTTCACTACTGACCTTTGGGCCTTCCCAGCGCAGATCCGTGAAGTAAGCCTGTATGAGATATTGTCATGGGCTGTAGGCTTCCAGGTGGACTTGTGGGAGGCACTGTTTTGGATTGGACTCTAGGTTTTGAGATGGACTCAAGCAAGATACTAGGATCCAAGCCCTCAGCTGGATTCTTTGGTCTTTAGTGTGTGGACAGATTTCCTACACTCTTGTTCATGATTCTTTGGGTGATTATAAAATAAAATGTGTCCTGTATTGTATTGTTCCCCTGGCAGAAACCCCAAACCACAGCACATATATACATCCCACATGAGCCTTGACTTCTGATCTTGACTCAGCCTCCTGTGTGCTGAGATTACCCACATCAACCCTCAACCCTTACATCTAGCATTAAGCTGATTTTTTTTTTTTTTTTTTAAGGCTTGTGCTTGCGTTCTTGTCCTGTGAAGGTGGGAGCGTATGTCTTGGTTAGGCAGTGATCAACTTCTGTCCTCTTTCCTAAGTCAGAGTCAGTTTTCCACCTGCTCTTTGTGCCTTCTGTGTCGCAAAATGTCTCTGAGCCTTTGCCAATGTCATTTACTCTGGTACATCTTCATCCATTGGTCACAATGACTTTCCTCATTTATGTCAGTTTGTTTTATTTTGTTTTCCGGAATTGGGGATTGAATTCAGGCCCTTGCACTTGCCAGGCAAGCACTTACTCTACTGAGCTGTCTCTCTGGCCCCAGTGTCAGTATGTTTGCTTTTTTACTTATCTCACTGAATTTATTTATGTTGCAAAGTTCCTGGCTGCATATCAAGAGTCTCTAGTGACAGCAGTGCCCACTCAGCTAGCTATCTTATGTACTTTTGAATTTCATTTCCAGCACTTTTTTCTTTGTTGTAGTGTCATCATTGGCCAATCCTTCTATGAGTACACATTTTTGTGTCACATGAGTTACTGCAAAACAAGGAGGCATATGCAAACACACATTTTGTTGTCTATAGGAACTTTTTCCCTCTTATTTTGAAGATAAGATCTCGCCATGTTGTTCAAGCTCACTTTGAACTCGCTATATGTAACATTGGCTGGCCTCAAACTTGTAGAAGTCTTCATGCCTCAATTTCCTGAGTTCTGGGATTATAAGTGTGAGCCACCATGCCCAGCTCTGTGTTAATTCAGTAACAGGTACGTAGTGACCACTTTTTTTTTATATTTGTTCTGAGAATGAAACTCAGGACCTTGCTCTTGGCAGGCAGGTGCTTGTGCTGCAGAGCTACATCCCTGGCTCAACAGTCATCACTTTTGAAGCAGTGACACTGTTGATTCTGATGTATACTTATTAATATAGTGATATATAGACTAAACAAATTTTTTTTCTTGTTGAATTATTTGGGTGAGATTAATTCTAACCTCAACTTTTAATATTTGAGATGTAATTTATATGCTTAAAAGTCACATTTTAAAAAATGCAATTCATTTGTTTCAGGATTCCTCACATGTGTCAGTGTATCATAGTTTTTATGGCCGAAGAATATTCTGTTGTATGGATATTACAAAGTGGTTATTATGAGACATTACTATCTAAAATTTGTTTTGAAGTTTTGAAAGTTGTATTTTTCAAATTGGAAAGTAATATATAATTTAATTTTGTTGGAGTTTTGGTTATTTTTGGTGCTCTAGTGCAGACTGAAACCAGAGACTTTGTGAAGCTATGTCTACAGTCTTTTTTTTTTTGTCTTTTTGAGACAGTGTCTCACTGTGCAGTTCAGGCTGGCCTTGAGCTCACTTTTGTAGCCCTGGCTGGTCTTGAACTCACCGATCCTCCTGCCCCAGCCTCCCAAGTGCTGGGATTACAGGCATGCGCCACTACACCCAGCTTCCACAGTCCTCTTGAGTCTCTTATCTCAGCCTCACACAGTCCAGGGATTATAGGCATGTGCCACTATGCCCACCTTGTATTATTTTTTTAAAATGTCAGGAACAGTAGGAATGTGCCTAATAGGTAGATACTTTACACTATCTGTGTCCATCTTTTCTACCCACCAACCACTGCATAAAATCTTTCAAGTGTTACTTTCTATATGTAGTGGAGAGGTGTTTATGGTATGTTGAAGTGGGATCATAGATATCACATTCTAAACTTTTTTACTTTTATCTTGGTCTGTATACATATCCATACCTAGTTTTTAAAATTTTTGAGAGTATATGATTTATTCTTAATGTGTGTTTGTTGAAACCAGTTGGCATACAGACTCTTGATGTTCAATGAAGGGAAAAATTCATTTCTCTGTATTAGAAGTGAGAAGGGATCCATTCTCACTTATGAAAGCACTAACTGTAGAAAGATAGGCACTTGCTTATATTAATTAATCTTGTAAGATTTTAACTTCATCTAATAATCTCATCTGTTTCAGAGATCATTCTGTTCCATTGTCTTTCAGTGAATAGGCCTAGAGTGAGGCATGCCACTAATGCATTGTAGCCTGTGATTTGTAGAGAAATAGAGGGCAAGAAATAATTTTTATACTCCCAAGAACAAATTCTATGGTGGTAGTGCTGCATGCTTGTAATCTCAGCTCTCTGTGGAGACAGGAGGATTACAAGTTTGTTTTTTTTTCTTTTTGTCTTTTGAAGGCAAGGTCTCACTGTGCAGTTCAGGCTGGCCTTGAGCTCAGTTTTGTAGCCCAGGCTGGTCTCAAACTCACACCAATCCTCCTGTCTCAGCCTCCAAAGTGCTGGGATTACAGGTGTGTGTCACCGCGCCCAGCTTGGATTACAAGTTTTTTTATTTTTTTATTTTTTGGTTGTTGTTGCTTTTTGAGAGTCTCATTATTGTAGTTCATGCTGGCCTTGAACTTTTGTGCAGTAGTAGGATCACAAATTTGAGTCTACCTTGGACAGCTTTCTGAAAGTAAAAATTATAAAGTGTGGGGGATATAGATCAGTACAAAGGCCCTGTATTCAATCCCCAGTACCACTTGTGTGCATGTGCGCACACAAATAAAAAGAGGGATAATATAACTTTGGGTTAATATGGCTGTGGCAGTGGACATCAACACAAAAACAGAACATCACTGATTGGGAGATAAAGGAAGGATACACTTTAACATTCTGCATTCAGAAGAATGAAAGACACTCAACGTTCTATATTGCTAAACCATGAAGGAAAATATTTTGTTCTTCTGTTATACCCACAATTCTTAAAGTTTTATTTTTTAGTTCACTAAGATTTTAATTTTATAAGACAGCAAGAAAGTTTTTAATTTTGTTTTTGCAATACTGGAGATTGAAGCCAGGGTCTTTGCCCCGAGCTGTGTGCCTTGCCCTTTTTGAGATGAGATAATCTCACTTAAGTTGCCTGGGCTGGCCTGGAATTTGTGATCCTTCTGCCTTAACCTCCCTGAGTGCTAGGATTTCAGGTATGTACCACCACACCCTTTCTGTGGTGGGGGAAGTGTTTGTATGTGTTAAACACACATTCTACCACTGAGCTACAGCTTCATACCAAAAATATTTCTTAGATGGTGAGAAGGGAAACAATTTTCAATAGATACAGCAGTCAATATGTAACCATAATGCCTTACTCCCTAAGTATGTCTCTGCCTCATGGCATTTACCATCACACATTTCATGTAAGAGAAACCAAGCACTATTTAAGCTTGTGTGTCTGATTTATGTTACTTAATGTTATGGTCTCAGGGTGCATGCTTTTACCTATGGATACCTCAAATTTATCCAGTGGTTCTCCATTGTATATACGTACCACATTTTCTTTATTCCTCTTTGCCTACCAACAGATGCATGACTAAATCACATGTGTATGCAGAAACAAGTTAATAGCCATTCTGAGAGTGCTGTAGAAAGGCCTTACTCCAAGGGTCCCCTAAGCTTGTATCTGCTAAGTGGGAGTTAGGTAGGAGTTCCACCATTCCTGCTGTAAAGGCTCCCTGTGCCCACAATTGTTTATGTGTGGCATTTTGTTACAAGCTAGGCAGGGGCTACCAATAGGATAGCTCAGTTATAAATCTTGAGTACTGTGTGTCTCCTGTGCTTCCCTGTAGACAGCCCTTCGCTTATATCATAACTGGGGCATTCATAGTGTTCTATGTGAATGCACTGAGGTACTTAGAAGTTCAGCATAGCTAGGTCCTTCAGGACTTTACTCATGTGTTTTTACCATTACCTATTTTGTTGTGTCTTTTCATGGTAGTAAATGATAGCCACAAATATAACTGTACTTTTTGTTTGTTTTTTGCTTTTTTTGTCTTTTTAAGGCAAGCTATGCAGTTCAGGCTGTCCTTGAGCTCACGTTTGTAGCCCAGGATGGTCTCGAACTCAACACCTGTCTTCCTGCCTCAGTCTCCCAAGTGCTAGGATTACAGGAGTGCACAATCACACCCGGCATAACATAACTGTATGCTTTGTTCAGTGAGTCTTCTCATTCGTCACTGAAGCTGGCTGTGGAAGTCTTGGGAGAGTTCTATCTTCTGCCAATCCAGTGCATTCTTTCCCTGAAAATAAACCAATTTGATTTTGTAGGGTTTTATTATTTAAAGGATGTTTAAAAAATATTAAGAATCTGTGTTTATTTTTTTCTCAGTACCAGAGGCCTAACTCGGGACCTTCTGTGTGCTTGATGCTTGCTAAGATGCTGCCCTGTGTTATACTTGCAGCACCATGCCTAGCTGTCCAGTTGCCTTGGGGGAGTGGAACAGTGCAATAAAGATATTTTGGGAAGTAGGAAAGGTTCCCATTGGTCTGATAGTACTTTCCCCACGCTGCATAGATAAAAACTAATTAAAAAGCACATTCATACGTGTTTTTTCTGTATCATTCCTTAACTCATCTTAGGTTTTATAGAATTCTTGCTGGGTTAGGATGAATTGGATAATTATACTTTAGTGCTTTTAATTTTTGTTATTAAAAGTAATGTAAATAATAGTCATGTGAAGATGGTTCCTATTTTAAAGTTTAAATTCTCCATCAAGTATTTTTGTTTTGTTTTAATTGTACTGAAATTGAACTTTATAGTAATGTATGCTATCCAGTTTAGATATTAGTATATGATTATGATACATAATGCGGAATTATTACCAAAAAATACAATATTGGGGAGCTATCTTATGGAGTAAACTTGATTTCAGGTAAAAATATTGTTTCACTTGTGTCTGTAGTCATTCCTGAGCCACTTGTTGGCCCCCTTAGCATACTCTGTGGGAGAAGCTTGATCTCAAGTTCCATTCAGTTCCAATTGAAATTATGCCTTGTAGAATCTCTGCTTTCATTTGGATCACATTGAGTTGGCCTGACCAAGGGGAAATTTATGTCTTTGCTGCCCAGTGAGTTGTCTAACATGAATACTTCACTGAGGCCTGCGGGAAGGATTTATACAGTGGACAGACAACATTGGCATGAACTCTGGTTTCCTGCTTTTTGCCTTCCAGTAACTTCAACCCACAGTTAGTTTAAGGTTCTCCCCTTCCAAATTAAAAAAAAAAGAGATGATTTCAGTAATGGAATAATAAAATATCTTGTCTTGCCACACAACTTGAAAACAACTTAGAATTTCAGTTGGGAAAAGAATAGCTATTTCTATATTGTACATAGGGAAGACAGGACTTCACATTTCAGAGTTTCAGGCTCCTAGCTGCCTACCCTAAATAAAAAAAACTGGAGGTTATAAAGACCTGAAGTCTACACAATTAGATTAGAACTGTGAAGGGAACCTGTGCTTTCTATAATTTTTATGTACATGTAATCTTACTATAATTATGAGTTAGTGGAAAAAATATAAGGTTCTATTGTTGATATCTCTTGAGAAGAATATTTGATTCTTCAGAATATTTGATTCTCCAGAAGTAAAAGCTGGAGGTCCACATTTGGGAGTTTTCCCAGGGTAAGGACAGTTAGAGATTTAACCAAAACCATACCTCATAAATAGTTTAAAATCCTGGACAGAACACCTCTGTGAATAGAACTTGCCCTTGTCC
>PVKN010041024.1:0-10617 GCA_004027915.1 Capromys pilorides
ACCTGCTTGCAGGTGCTTTAATCTGCTGAGCTATTTGGCCAGCCCTTGCCATAGTTTTTGAGTGGAGAGTTAATACATTTTATACCCACTGGAGGATGTTCATGCATTCCAAAGGTCAAAAGTTCTGCCAGTGTTTTTGCTATTTTTGCATATCAGCATCTCCTTCACGATTTTTAATTGGTTCACACAAGGCCCTGGACAATATTTAAAGATACTTGTTCCTAAGTATCATTGGATCCAGTTCCTTCACAATACGATGTGACTTAAAAAAATTAAGAGATCAATTACTTAGCATTCAAGATTCAGTCTTTTCACAAAATGTAAACATCTTCTAGATATATGCTTTATTGATTTAAAATGGGACCAAGACATAAGAGGGGAATAAGACTAATGAAGAATAAAAATAGCTGTACATATTTTGACATGTAGTTGTCAAATATACTAGGAGAAAATAGTTCTTTTGTGTTTTTTTTCTTTTAGTTTGAAAACTCAATTTTAAAATATCAATATTTTATGATTTAATTTTTGATCTCTGCCCAAGCTATTTGTCAATGCTGGAACGTTGTCCTGTGTCCACCGCTTCTGCGCCTTTACGGTGGGACGTGGGTCTTCGGCGATCATTCTTCTCCACACAGTGCATCTATCTTTCTAGGTTAAGGCTTTCTGTTTTCACCTCTCAGAAGGTTACATCTATAATAATCAGGTTACTCTACCTGCCAATGGCCATTTCTCAATTATTCTAACTCAACTATTGTGGTTTCCAGGAGTTACATGCTGGCCTCCTCATCCCATATATATATATGTTTGCCTAATGAATGCCTGTGGTTTGCTTCCTCTGCCCCATAAAATTAAGAGGCCATAGATCAGAGAAGATGGTAATTCAAGGGCTATGGGTGGGATGGTTTGAAGCTTCTGTCAGCTGGGAGAATAGTTTAGAATCCTAGGATTTGTTCAAAGGGTTGCTTTAGCCTATGAGGGTTGCAATTCATTGCAGTTCATGAAGGTCAATCCAAAGGGCTTTGGAGTTTTACCTATAGTATCTATCTGTCCACTCAGATGTGTGTGTGTGTGTGTGTGTGTGTGTGTGTGTGTGTGCGCGCGCGCGCGCATGTGTGTATGCACCTGCATCCTAAGACCTTGAGTATTGTTAACTATGATTGTGACTGAAGGTGATGACTGACATTTTTTTGAGTAAGACAATTTTCAGGTCTTAAGGAGATCAGTTGGGGTGAACACATGCAAGTTAATCCAGTGGGGCAGGACAAAAGCAACATCATTGTGAAAATACCTTTCACTGGGAGCTTTCTGTTGGAACTGTGCATGAACAATGGATACAAACTTTCTAATGTGGTATGTAAAGGTAGCAAGAACCCTTAATGGTAACTATAAAATGAAGCATTATGCTAGCCAGCAGAAAGGAAAATGCGACTCGACTCTCTTTTTGTTTCGATGTAAGTGCTTATCAAGGTTAGTAGGTACTCAAGGTCTATGACACCAGAATAATTTATTTTACTATAATATACATATAAAGAGAGTGCTCAGGGCTTTCTGAGTAACTCAGATGGCCTGGTGAAATTCCACAGTCTAGCTTTAGCAATTTCATCTCAATGTATCTCATATTCTACCTGGTGTAAGGGTGGGAGGTAGATTTGGAAATGAAAGCCTTTCAAAAATGAGAAGGCAAAATTAATTGTTAGGGTGGAGGATTCCTGATCATATTTCATTCCTTGACGAAACTGTGGAATTGAAACTTGCCTGCTGACTGGCTTTGCTTTGTGGATGCTTGTTAAGTGAATTCTTTCCAAGGGTTGTGTCATAAGCACATGGAAATGAGTAGAACATGCACTGTTGACTTTCGCCAAGCACAGAAACTCACTGAGCACCAGAAATGGAGGCAGATGCAAGTCTGTTTGGATGGAGTATAAACTACATGGCCCCTGAGTGTAATCCATCAGTCCCATAAAGTAGCATCTAACTTCCCACGAATCCACGGATGGGTCACAAAGTGACATCTACTGTCAGCTAAAGCAATGTGTGACAATCTTGGAAATTACCTCTATCCAGATGGTGGCAAAGGAAGAAGCAAGGGGTGGAGGGCAAGCAGAAGGGATCACAGAAATAGGAAAACCTTTCTGTGGAATTCTGCGAATACAACCTCTCCTTGTGGTAAGTCCAATTATGGACAGGTTGAAAGTGGTAAATATGACTGTCCCAAATTTTCTTTAAGTGGTTAGGCAGATGCATGGTTCATTTGGCTATTATTGAGTATGTCAATGAAATAAATAAAGGCAGCTCCCTAAAATACTTAAACACAGAAATAGACACATCACTCTCATTTTTAATATTTTGGTGTTAGGATCTTCCTACTCATAGGTTAAGAAGTGATGTCATCTTCATAAAAATTCAAAAAGTATTTTCTTTGCAATATTGGGGATTGACCTAGAGCTTTTACATAGGGCCACATCCTCAACTAAATTTGTTTGTTTGTTTATTTATTTATTTGAGATAAGGTATTGCTAAACTGCTCCTGCCATACTCAGATTGGAGATCTTCCTACCTCAGCCTCCCAGAGTACTAGGATTATAGACATGCATCAACATGACCGGCTATAAATTTGGCTTTTTATCTAGTGAGCTGCTAAATGAGGGATACAACTAGTTATAATTCCAGGGGTTGAATAGGTATAATACTAAAATGTATAAGACTTTATCACTTTAATCAGAGAGCATAAAATCAAAGTTTTGAGCTGGTGCTTGTTGGCCTGTCATGCTATCACTCTGAAAACAAATGGAACAGGGTTTCTGCCCTTCCTGGAGAACACATCGTGGCCGTTCAAAAGGAAACCACCAAGAAAAGTTATACTAATTAAGAATAATAAGATATAAAAATGAAATAAACTGTATTACTGATTTTTTTTAAAATTTCAAACCAGCAGAAAATAACTTAAGGCCATTTAAGCAAAAGATACTATTCACTGGAAGGCTGCTGAACCTCAGGGTTGCTCTTGTTAAGAGGCCACAGCGTGTGAGAATGTGTCAGGCTTGGGACCTCAAAGAGTAACTGAGTCTAGGTCTTCCTTTTGGTGACACGCCACAGTGGACAGAGTGCCCAGAAATTCTTTGATGACACACACAGGCTCATGTATGCATGAGGGAACTTGACGGGCCCCCCTTGGGTACAGAGCGTGGTAATACCAGACACTGCGGCTGGGGGAGCAGACTGTCAACCTTCTAAGTGGACACTGAGCTGGATGAGGAGAAAGCTTGTAAGCCAGTATGAGGGTGATTTGGATAGGCACCCTAAAATGTGCCAGCTATAAGTTTGGAATGAAATAAGGCTTTGCACTGTGTGTACATGCTGATCTCACTGAAGGGAATCAACTGGTGGCAGAATGTCAATTCCAGAACGATACCATGTGATGATAATATATATTAAGGATTTGAAGCATGTGGAAAGAGTTTGGGTCATGAGTGCCTAGGATGTTTTTGTCCCCTCACTTTGCAGGTTGAGTTCCTCATGTTTCCATGTGTGACTCCAATGGGTGACTGAGAGTCTCAAACTGAATGAGTCCATGGGTTGAGAAGAGTTTGCACAATTGTGATTTTCACACCATCCCTAAATGTCATGGAAAGGCATGCGAGGCCTTCAAAGCCTGCGTTTCTTCTTTTGCATCTGAGCTCTGTTTTCATATGTATTGTTCCATTATTTTGACACATAGCATAGACAAATTTCCAACCACATACAGAGATCTTCTTTTAGTTCCCCAAACATGTGAAACATTTCACACTACTTTCTCTATGCTGAAATCATTTTCCTTTACCAAGAACACAGTTGCTAGAGCCGGTGATATAGCTCAGCAGATTAAGTGCTTGCTTAAGGAAGTGCAGGGGCCAGAGTTTGGTTCCTGGCCCCGCCTACCATGCCAGCCCCACTCTCAAGCTCTCTGAGCCAGCGATGGAGTCCAGGCGCGGTGATGCACACCTACAATCCCAGCACTTGGGAGGCAGGAAACAGGTGGGTCGCTATGAGTTGCATAGTGAGACTCTATTTAAAACAAAAAAACCCAAAACAACAACAACAAAAAAAAACGAACACAATTGCTTCTACCAAGAATGCAATTGTTTTTCTTCACCTGAGGAACTCTTTATTTTTTTTTTTTTTTTCAATTTATGTATTTGGCACAAGGTCTCACTATGCAGCTTGGACTCCTAGTGATCCTCCTGTCTCAGTGTCAACAAACAGCGCTGGGATTACAGGCATGCGCCATCATGCCCAGTTTCATTGGCCAGCTCAGCAGGCTCAGGGAGCTTCCAGCATGGCAAGCGGTACCAGGGATTGATCAGGGTCCTTGAGCTTGCCAGACAGGTGCTTAGACTGCTGAGCTATCTCACCAGCCCCTCCACCTGAAGAAGTCTTATTAATGCTTCAGAGCACCTAACAATATGCAAATAGCACTTCATCCAGGTAGATCTCTGTGTTGAGCATCTAACGAACACTGGTGCCTCCATGTCTTTCTAATCCTCAGAACATTTGTACACATACACATACACACACACACACACACACACACACACACACATTGTTCTTCTCTTGTGCATCCTCCTCAATATTTTGCCTGATGCTGCTGCCATAAGAAATATTTTGCAAAGGAATGAATGAAGGAGTGTGAGTGTGAATTTGAGTTTGAGTCCACACAACCTCTTCCCTGGAGCCTCGGAGCTACCATCTAAGATCTTCCTGCTCCAGCCTATAGGTGGCAATGAAAGGTTTCTCTCCAGTGCTTTTCTTTCCTTCAAGTCCAATTGTAATGACAGATCATTCAGAAGCATGCTGTGCTTGAAACGAAACCAACAGAGAAAAAAATGCTATGTACACTTCAGTCTCTGTCCATCTTGACAGGATTTTTATATCACACCTTCCCTAGATCGTCTACTCCCAGGGGAGTATTCGGTTACAATTGCAAAGGAAAAAAAAGAAAGATAAGAAAAACCTGCCACATGCTGTTATTCTCCAATATAGGTGATCTGCCATTGTTCCTGAGACTACCTCCACACACCCACAAGCAACTGGGACCTATGATGCCTATGCAAAACATACATTCTGTGCGCTCGCATACTGTCCAGCAGAAATCATTTAAGTATGTTGCTGTGTGCAGAAAAAAATTCTGGACCTAGGGGAATGCGTCACGTATACACCATAGGGAAGAAAAGAAAATAAGAGAGAAAAATGATCATTGTTTTGGGCCCTGCATACATAAGCCTCATTTAAATGTCAAAAGCATGGAATTTCAATGTGTCATGAGATGGGTCTTTATACACTTTTTCTACCTTTCAGTTCTTGCACTGTCTCCATCCTATAAACTCTGGTTAACAAAATCAAGGTCAGTGTGCTAATTTGCCCATTTGGGATTAATGAGAAATGTGGATTGATTTTGAACTTCTCATAGAGTACAGGAGGAAAGGCCATCTGTTAGAAAGAACCGGGTATGTAAATCCCTTTTGAATCATCTTCCCTGACAACAGAGAGGACGAGTAACCGGTGGACCACAGTTTCTTTCTCCTCACAGTAAGAACTACTCTTTCCCGGTGTGAAATCCATCAGTCAGTACTAACATGGAGAAAGACAAGGAATAACTTGGCAGAAAATTCTGACTTTCACTCTTGCTCAGTTTAAGAGATCGCCAAGGAAGGAGTCTGACTGTAACTTATACCTTTCTTCCTCTGATGAGAGTGACAACTGGGGTGACTGGAATCAGAGGGCAGCCTGTTCTCCTTTGGCAAACAAACACCCACTCTGGTAAGTGCCTTTAAACGTGCATCGGGTCTTTGTCCAGGAAAAGGATGCACTGTTGGCACGTACAGAGCTGTAAGGTGATAGCTTTGACATGCTGATAAAGCCTCTCGGTTTACTTTGGACTTGACTTTATCATTTACTGAAGGATATTATTAGTGTGGAGATGATAGCCATTCTCCGACTTCTCGAACGAAAGCCAGGGAAATGTATATGAACAAAAGGTCTGTTATGGAGAAGCCTACCCTGTTTGTTCAGTGACTTTGGGATCTTAATCACACAACTTAACAGAGATAAGGCCTGGAACAGAAGAAAGGAGGCCACCCAGTTCGGGAGGCCCCCAGGAAGACCAGTGAAAGTCAATCGTGTGAAAAATGGAAGCTTATCCAACACTGAGCATGTGTGTACTTTTGCAAATTTGATATTATGAGAATAGACTTGCTCTTTGTAGGCAGATGGCATGCAGCAGTTCTGATGTTAAGTCCAGTCTTAGGACAATCAATGCCCAACACCAGCAAGGAACCACTTGGTCTGGGCGCCAGATATTCAGCTCCTGGTGAATCTTTTTTTAAGAGGGAACCTACGATCACTTTTCAATGCAAATACACACACTCGCTCCTCAACAACAACGCGGATCTAACTAGTTACTTTTCCTTGACTGTTTTCAGTGGAATCTCTTTTTTAGGTGTGTTTTTGTGTTTTCTTTTCATCTCTCTGACTCTTGTCTGAAAAAAATAATTAAGAACTCATAAATAACAATCTGGGCACAATCTTGAATTATCTGGTTGCTTTGCAACCTGGTTTTATTGCTCATTTTATGATAGTTTTGCTGATAAACTTATTGATTGATTTATACATGTCTCTATTCAGTCAATGAAGTCCCAAATGGGATATAGGAGAACCTAGGATCTGGATTATAAAGATATTTTTTGGACTTGTCTAAACTGATTTGAGAGACAGGTTATGTTGACAAACCCTTTTCTGTTTCATTAGCTGTAGCTTCAATATCATAAATAGAAGATAATAATGGTAACTGTATTTCCAATTTCATATATAAATTGTAAAACAGCAGGATTTTTTTTTAAATTTTCAGCCTCTAGAACTCCAAGTGAAATATTATGTCATTTAAGTGAATACGCAGACTTTAATATCACGCTATGTTCAGAACTGTGTGCATTTTGTAGATAAAAAGGCTAATCTTAAGGAGATTCTGTGCTTGAGAAGGTTAAAGTCTAGGAGAAGAAAATAATTTGGTCTTAGAGAAGATAAAAATGTAGTCATGGAGTTTTCCTAAAATTTTCTGTATCAGTAATTTACTTGACAGATAGTGCACGTGGCGCTCCTCCAAGGTCTTCAGCTCTGGTGCTGCAGAAAACGGTGACTGAAAGCCCAGGTCGCTGAAGGTGTGCCAGACAGCCCCACTAAACAGCATATTTTTTAATATTTAATAAAGACTATTACTGTGCTTGCAAAGTAAGTTCCTAATTTTAAGGCAGTTAAGATAGTCCACGGCCACTAAATCCAAGCTCTTCTCCATTGAACTTTTTCAGGATACAAAATGGAATAATAATTGGAAAATAATTATTTTATTAAGAGAAAATATTCCACTTTTGAGCATAATATTCAAATGCAGCCTTGCTGCCAAAATGTAAATTTTTGCTATTGTATGTATAGTTGTTCCATGACTTAAAAAAGTAAGTTAGCTATTTTCATCATAGTTTCTTTAAGTGTAGAAGAGATTAATCATGAGTCATTTTGACGATGAAGCATAAAAGTTGAACAACATTTTTTGATTGGACAAAGACTGGGCTTTCAGTGACAAAGACCTTCCCATACGAAGGCTTGAAATACAGGTTTCTCCCTCTTTTGTATGCTTAGGTGGGGGCTCATGGCTACTCAACAGAGGGGCCCCTCAAGCTTTCCCCTTCCTCCAGGAAAGCTTGTCAGGAATATCATGGGCCTCTTCTGGCCCTGTTGCCTCACAGATCCTGGCAGAAGTCATCACCTGCAGTGCTAGGGTGACAGCCCATGGCCTCAGCTGAGTCTGAGCACCTCCTCCCCGCCCCCGCATCACATCAAGCCTCAGAGCACCATGGGCAGCATCGTCATCATACTGATCACAATTTGGATCATTTTATTCTCCTCTTTTATTCTGCAGGTGTGCAATCTATACAAAATGGAGAGGAGTCGATCACAGTACTTTGAAAATCAGGTTGGAAGCTGCCAGAACATTGGGATGCGTGTGCTGCTCCCACTTGTGCATGCAAATGGTGTGTAGTGTTGGTCTGAAGTGTGTGTGTGTGTGTGTGTGTGTGTGTGTGTGTGTGTGTGCGTGTGTGTGTGTGTGTGATTTGTACAACCAGGCAGAAGGCAGTAGATATATGAAGGTCCATTAGACAGGCCTCAAGGCTCAGAGCCTGCTGGGGGATCCTCAGGGGCTGTCTTTAGTTGGATAGGGTTTTCTGAACCAGGGTTGCAGCTGAGCTCCAAAAGCAGCCATCCACCCATCAGCTCCAGGCCCGTGGTGTGGCTCTAGAGAGTTCCCGTTTCTTCCAGCCCCATGGGACTTTTCAGATCAGAGGAGGTGTTACAGATGGTCCTGCAGCTAAGTGTCAGATGGAGGACCAGCATGTGTGCTTGTCACCTCCCCTCCTCCAGATGCGACTTCCCTGAGTCCTTCCATGTTGCCAGCAGAGGCTCAGGTGCCTGGCTTTCTGCCTGCTTCTGGCGATCTCTTTGACATTGTCGTGTGTGCACCCTGTCCTATGCAAGACAAGCAGTCACAGGCACCCGAAGCCCACAGGGGAGCCTCCAAACAGGAACCCAGCCCTGACTCTCATTTACATCTCTGCTCTCCTGGTCACCCTTGGAAGCTGGGAGACGGTCAGATGTCTGTCTGTTATAACTGAAGTGAATTTTGGTCCCAAAGAACTGTAGCCCTCCGAGTCCTTGGTGCTTACAGAACAGTGAAGGAAGATGAACTGGTCTCAGAGAATGTGGTTTGACAAACCCCAAAGAAAGGGTGCTCAGGGAAACTGCAATCATAGACCCTGGGACAAGGAGAAGTATAACTTCTGGCCCATTCCCAACTTTTTAAGCAGTTGTCATGTTAAAAAGAAAGAGAATAAAAATTGTAGGGCAAATTTACATACTTTGTGTGGCATCGTTAACATTTTTACACTTAACAAAATCACCCTTTTAGTATACACCCAAGGTGACTAGATTTTTGCAGACCAGTGATCAAATTATAATCCCACATCCACTTATTTTTGAAAAGTGCTGACACTGCAATTAAAACTGAATACTGAGCTTTTAGTTTAGGAAACCCAACTCATATATTAACATTGTTTGTCTCTTGAGCAAAACAACAACTGTGTCATAGGCTCACCACCACTGCTATACACAAACAACTCACTTGTGTTTTATGAAAATTATTACAGAATTCTGAAAGTATATTTATGCATGAGGAATTAAGTCGCATGCTTTTACAGAAGAGGATGTGTGCACTGATCGCTTGTCTCTATGTAGGGTGTAGCAGTAGTCCTGGATTCCACATATGTCCCAACAGAATTATTAATAGTATTAAAATATGTCCCAGTTTAGAGGTGTCTTAGTTACTCTTCTCTCATTGCTGGAACAAATATCTGACATTCAAATTAGGGAAGGAAAAGTTTATGTAGCTTAAAGTTACTGGCGGTTTCAGTCCATACTCAGCTGGCTCCAAGGCAGAGTGGCACATGGCAGAGGGCAACCTTTCATGGCAGCAGCAAAGAGCAAGAGAGCAGGGAGGAGTAGCAGCAGCTCAAGCAGCTCACTTCTCTTCCTTCCTTACATTGAGATGCCCCAGGGGAGGCGTAGCACCCACATCCACAATTATCAATCACAAATTCCAGAAGCTGCCTCAAGACTACATGAGACCTTCAGGGGACACCTGACAAACCATAACAAGAGGATAAATTGCTTCCTTAAATTAGGAATCAAATGCATGGACACCTGCATGCTCGATGCCTTATTTGTGTGCTCTCCAAGTGCTTTGTAACAAGGCATTGAGTGTATTTCATGAATTAACAACAATCTCCAGTGGAGGCATCATGGGAAGGTGTCTGAAAAATGAGTGTGGGCTCATCTGCACAAAGGTGACCTCAAGTCTGAGGCAGTGAATGGGGTGAGAAGAGCTGCCCCTATTATTCTCAGGAGTACATAGTGGGGCCCTCTTATCTATAACATTTGTTTTGCGACACTCGTTCAAGGGAGGCAGTCACTATAATTAACTTCCTGCCTTACCTTTGATGAAAAAGTACTGGAGAGAGAGCAAATTTCTAAGCACACTACAATGGTCAGAGGCAGAGCAGTATGCAAGCCCAGATCTCTTAGACTTAAATTCAGACCATTTTCTCTCCTGTTGTGCAAGAAGAACATGTAGTCAGTGTCCCCATGCTCAGTTTGCTGATGCTTTGAAAACATACTGTGAGTCACAGTGTCCTGGGTGATAGCTGGCCTTACCAATGAAAGACTCAAATTGCTGGTCTCTATTGAATCTTGTTTCAATCCCATGTCTACCATTTCCTGGGATCGCTTGTCCCTCTGAACCTTTCTTTTATTACTATATTTATAGCAAACATAATAACTCCTACTTCAGATGTCTACTTGTATTAAATGAGATCTATGTAACTTATATCAGGCATATTACTCACAAGGCACATCACAGCCTATTTATATTTAACATACGTGTAAAATACTTATGTTTTAGCACATCTTTAAGTTCTACTTGAAATTTGTAGGACAGAGAGAAACACTTCCCATTTTGGTGAATGACATTCCCTGTAA
>PVKN010041025.1:0-10612 GCA_004027915.1 Capromys pilorides
AAGGAATAAAAGTAAGATAATTAAAATAGATAATTAAGCTGGGCATGGTGGTGCATGCCTGTAATCCCAGCACTTGGGAGGCTGAGGCAGGAGGATCAAAAAGGTGCAATTTCGAGACCAACCTGGGCTACAAAAGTGAGCTCAAGGGCAGCCTGAACTGCATAATGAAACCCTGTCTCAAAAAGACAATCAATCAATAAATAAATAGTAATTAAATACCAGTGTCAGTGATACCTGAATGGCATAAACATTGGGGCCGGCAAGATAACAGAGACTAAAGCACCTACAAGCTTAGGCAAAGAGTGGGACCATGGTTTGATCCATGGCACCCAGTGATGTACCAGCCCTGCCCTAGGGCTAGCTGAGCCAGTCGGAATCGTAGTGGCACACACCAGTAATCCTAGCACTGGGGAGGCTAAAATCAGAGGATTCACCACAAGTCCAAGCTGCATAGAGAGAGACCCTGCAAAAAACAAATACATTGAAACGGGGTTGGGGGGTGGGGGGTGGTATAAACATTGACGAGGTGCTCAACTGAGTGATCAGGTATCTGCCATTATAATCTCTGAAACTAAAAGAGACAAAATAAATAAATTAAAAAATGGAAAAGCCTGACGTGTCAGTACAAAATATTAATATGAACATGAAGCAAGTGTCTTTCATGCACCACTGTAATTTAGTGCAAAGTGCAACCACTTTCAAAACTTTATAGCTCTCTGGCTTTGTTTTTGAAACATGGTCATGCTTTGCAGGTCAGGCTGGTCTTGAACTCATTGTGTAGCCCAGTCTGCCCTTGAACTTGAGGCAGTCCTCCTGCCTAGACTGCCCCAGTGCTGGGATTATAGGTATACATCACCACGCCTGGCTGTAGAGCTTTTTGGTATTTTTAACTAAAGCTGAACATAGATGTCGTGTATGACCAGCCGTTTCTCTTCTAGATGTTTCCCCAACACAGCTGCTTATAAATCTACCTAAAGGACACACAAGAACATTGCGGCAGCTTAAGGTGGCCCTATAAGCCATAAGTAAATCCTTCTAATGAGAGTTTGATTCCCTACCCCCAAGTACTAGGGGTTAAACTTAGGGCCTGTTGAATAAACTCTTATCTCCAGCCCTTTTTTATTTTTATATGTTGACATAGATAGAGTCTTCCTAAGTTGCTAAATTGCCCCATCTGGGGTTAAATTTGCTGTCCCCAGCTAGGTGTGTTGGTGGTTTGTAATCCCAGCATTTGGGAGGCTGAGGATCACACGAAGTTAATGGCCACCCTGGACTGCATAGTGAGGCTCTGTCTCAGAGCACCAAGCCATTTATTGGATATAATCTCCGGTGCTCAGTGTGACCTGAGTCCCGCTTTCTTCTCTGACTCCACCTTTCAAGCCTCACTTCCAGCCATTATGAAGTAGATCTGACTCCCTTACACTATCCTCCCCTTCTTCCCTTCTACTTTTATGTACCAGGAGCCCCAGTTTCCCCAGTTCACCTGACAGAATTTCCTCTAATCCCTGAGCAGGGCATTGTTCTCCCCTGCCTTCCTTCATTTGTCCTTCTAAGACTGAGCTTGTTGATAATAATTTGGAGGCTGGTGCTTATTATTGCTTTTGAATAGAGGCGGAAACCCTGTGCATCCTCCTGTTTAACTGCTTGTTTCTGTGTCATGCCTATTGACACTTTACTGTGCCTTGGTTCCACGTCCAGAAAGCAGACTCAGTCGTGTCACCATTTACTTTCCCTTCAGCGACTGAGGTTAAAGTTCAAATGTGGCTTTCAGCTTCAAGTCTGGGCTTGGCCTTCCTAATGCCCACTGTCCTGCAAGGTGCTTCATTTTCTTAAAATATTTCCCTCTTAAAATACTTCCATCCCTAAACCGGGTGTGGTGGTGCATGCCTATAATCTCAGCAGTTGGGAGGCTGAGGCAGGAGTATCAGTGCGAGTTCGGGACCAGTCTGAGCTATAAAAGTGAGCTCAAGACCAGCCCAAAATGCATATAGAGAGCCTGTCTCAAAAAGACAAAAACAAAACAAAGCTTCCATCCCTTGACTTTTGCTAACCTGGGGTCAACCTTGTAAAATGCCATTTTCCCTAGAGGGCCTTCCCTGGTCAAACTTCCCCCCGCCTCCCCACCCTTGATGCCATTCACTGCTCCCATGCTTGGCCGCAGCCATTCCTGGGCAGTCTGTCTTTCTCACCTTCTGCTTTATCTGTGGTTCCTATGGTGGTTGGAGCTTGCAGCCCTCAGTCAGCGCTTACATCTGTCTCCAATTTCCAGGCTCCCAGCGTTAGATTGTGTGAGGTGCAGTGCATGTGCTAAACAGCCTGCAGCCTGGCAGTTAGGGAGAAAGCAGTGGATCCCTCCAAAACTGTCCCTTCGTGTTCCGCTGTAGCCAGAGCCCCTGCTGTGCCCCTCTTCCTGAACAGTTTGAAGGCTCATTTTTGCTAATTTTTCAAAATAGAATCATTCAATAAAAATGTTTATCTGAAGCTGCAAAGAAGAAGTAATATTCACCCTTCACCTGAGAGTAATGATGGCTTTCAAGATGCTATGTTCTACACTGACACACGTTAACATAATTATGTGGGGCCGAGGCTACAGCTCAGTGGCGGAGCCCTCCCCAAGCCTGCACAAGCCCTGGGTTCCATCCCCAGCAGTGCTGAGAGAAAAAAGAATGGTCATTTAAAGTAGTGTATAGTGTTTTAAAGAAATGAGGTAGAACACTCTGAAAAAGTAGACTCTGAGTAACTCCTTCATAACTGATATATAAAAGCACTGTTGGACTGATGATAACTAGGCGGGCTGCAGGGGTAGGGATCACTGCAAGTTCAAGGCCAAACTGGGCTATAGAGTGAGCTCAAGGCCAGCCTAAGCTGTAGAGTGAGACCTTGTCTAACAAACCAACCAACCAACCACTGCTAGTGTTGAAATCTCAGAGTCGGCCACATCTGAAATGCAGAATTAGACTTTCTGCTTCAAGCATAAGTTAGCTTCTGCATCCTATTTATTTTTTTCTCTGAAAACTGTTATTAGGGACTTTAATATTTAATTTTTTTCTTGACACTAAATGATTTTAGTTCATAATTTTTAAAAAAATACCCTTTAGTAAAAGAAAAAAATGTTTGAATGGTACTGCTTTTATTTTGTCTGCATGCTTTTTCTCTTTTATCTGTGGATGTAATGACATACTTTTTTGTCACTTGGTATGTGAGTATGCTTCATCTGACTATGTAATTATTTTGTTTATCATGTATAGTGACCACTGATGATTAAGTGTCATGCTATTCTAACTGGAAACTTTTTTCTTTTGCATGGTTCTTCAAATGTAGTTGTTGTGGAATTACAAGCTGAACCTGACTACTGATCCCAAATTTGAATCTGTAGCCAGAGAAGTTTGCAAATCAACCATATCAGAGGTAGGTGGTGAAACAGTGTTGTGAATACTTACCACTCAGAAGAGAAAATTAACATCTCTTTACCAGACCAATAATTAAAGAGAGGAATGACTCAGATATTTTGCTTTTCTTGGAATTCACATCTGTCTTTGGTTGTGAGATAGGAAAGGGGGTGTAATTAGACTTCTTTTGTTAACACCTCCTACACCGATAGTGGGATGCTGTAGACCAGTCAGGCTCCTTGGTCCCCACATATCCCATGCACCTGCAGGGGTTATCATGGCTGCTCTCAGCCTTTCAAACCTGCTGTGCCTGCAGCAAACCCAAAACTGTTGCCCCAGGAAGTTTATGAACAGTCTTTAGTGTTCTGGTGTGGCAGTTGGATCAATTGAGCCACAGAGTCTGTGCTTCAAAAAATAGGAATTAGTGCTAGGAATATTCCAGATATTCACATTCATACAGTTATAAACAGATATAGAGTATAAATGCAAAAACAGTGTTAGGGCCAATATGAATACTTCCCTTTTTTTCCCTTTGGTACTGGGAATCAAGCTCAGGACCTGTGCTTTCCAAGCAGGAGCTTGTGCTGCTGAGTCATCTCCCTGCCTTGAATACGTCTTCATGCCCTTAAGTCCTGAAACCTAGAACTAGTTCTGTATTTAATACAGGACTTTTTTCCTGTGGTTGAATTGTAAATGTTGCAGTTTTTAAGTAGCCATTTTCTTTCTCTTGCTTCTGAAATTAACACTGTTTTGCTAAACAAACACATTTAGGAATGTTCTCAATGGCCCTGTTTTTTAGGTGTTACAAAAAGTGTTCAGGGTTAAGCTGTAAAAGCATTCACCTTCACTGCTGAAAATCTCTGCTGCCTCTGAAGCTATTGACTACTTAAATTCCTAAGTTTCCTTTCTTAAAAGTGAACAAAATGTTTTGTTTTCAACTGTTTTTGACTTGATCTGGGTTTGTCGCTGGAATTGAAGAGACCCTGTTGTCAGTAAGTAGGATCGTTCGTAGAGTGGTGCTGCCGTGATGGTGAGCCTTCTGCGCTTCAGTGATGTAAACAGCGTGCTTCAGGTTTGCCACCACTGATCTGCTGGGTTGAAAAAACCCAGTTAAATCTGAGCATGATGGTACATGTCTATAATCCCAGTACTTGGGAGGCTGAAGCAGGAGCACTTAAAAAAAAAAAAAAAAGAAAGAAAAAAGTGCTGTTTTATATGAGCACAGGATACTTGTAACAGAGCCACTTTGTTTTGACAGCTTAAGGAATGTGCGGATGAACCGGTTGGAAAGGGTTACATGGTTTCCTGCTTGGTGGATCACCGAGGCAACATCACTGAGTATCAGTGTCACCAGTACATTACCAAGATGACGGCTATCATTTTCAGTGATTACCGTTTAATATGTGGCTTCATGGATGACTGCAAAAATGACATCAACATTCTGAAATGTGGCAGCATTCGGCTTGGTGAAAAGGTATCTGTCACTTAGACTTCACTAAAGGGAACCTGTGAACTCGGTAAATGACAACCATGAGACAACTCACAGGGGGCAGACTTCAGGACTAGCAGTGACCTTGTAGTTGAAGTTAAGAACTTGTGCAGGTACCCACAGGATCTGAAACCAGTAAACCTGTGACTGTATTTCATGTGTTTTGTATTTTCATGTTTTAGCATTGTCAGGGGTACTGTCAGCTCAGGGTAGTATTGCTAGGATGACACCTATAATCCCCACCTGCTTGACCAGCCTGGGCACCTTAATGGGATTCTTTCTCAAAATAAAATCATTATGGCTGGGGAGATAGCTCCATGGTCTAAGTGCCTGCCTGGCAAGCGCAAGGACCCTAGTTGATCCCCGGTACCACATGCTGTGCTAGCCCTGGAACCCTGGGAGCACCAAGCTGGTGCCGACACCACTGTGGTGGTTTGTGTCTGTAATCCCAACACTGGGGAGGCTGAGACGGGAGGATCACTACAAGTCCAAGCTGCCTAGTGAGACCCTGTACCAAATAAATAAAATAAAAAGTGTTTTAAAAAAAATGGCTAGGATGTAGCTCAGTGGTAGAGTATCTTGGGTTCAATCTCAAGTGTGGCAAAAAAACAATATTACCTTCAAAATATTACCTATAGTACACCTTTGGCAAAGGGGAAGCCTGAGTTCTCTAATTGTTCTCTTCATGTTTACCACTAAAAAATTGCTTAGCAAATTTACTCATCTCCATCTATAAAGTAAAATATTTGAATATTAGAAAACTTTAACATATGTGAAGGTATTTCTAACTTATGAGAACAAAGGTGTTCTGTAATTGTGATGTTATCTTCATCTCCGAGTTGATTATAGTAAGTGCAGAAAAGAACTCACTAGTTTCTTCTTCCATGATAGCTGTTTTATGCTTAAAGGTTCCAGTGGAGAGTTGGCCAGGTTTATCCTGAATTTGTTTATCAGCAAAAATGAAAGAAACTCTTGAAGAGTAATGAGTATCAGTGGGAGAGGGGAGAGGTGGTCTGAGACTTCTGATGTCAGCTAATAATTGCTGCTGCTCACTAATCTGTTGTTGGGGCGTGGGATAGAAAATAAAACCTTTCTCTGTGTCTGTTCCTCTGTCTCTCTAATTCTCTATCTTTATTTCTCACTCTTTGCCAGAAGTTGGACCCCAAGGCCTTCACACTGAGTTGTGTTCCCCAGACCCTTCAGTTTCTTTCTTTCTTTCTTTCTTTCTTTCTTTCTTTCTTTCTTTCTTTCTTTCTTTCTTTCTTTCTTTCTCTCCCCCCCTCCCCTTTTCTTTGCACTTTATAAAATTTTTCCTTTGTTTCTTTGATTTTGGCATGAGGTATCGGGGATTGAACCAGGGTCCCCTGTGCTCGCCAGGCAGGCCTTCTCCCGGCCCAGCCCCTTCACTTTTGAGACTTGAGTTTCACTGAATTTCCTCAGGCTGTGCTTGAAGTTCTCACTCCTGCCACCACCTCTCAGAGTGCTGGGATTCCAGGTGTGCACTGTCACAGTAGAGCATCTGTCTCTTTGTTCATGGTTTTGCAAGTGTCTTTGCAAATGAGCATGGAGTTAGGATCCCATAACTGAGGATAGTGTTCACATGAAGGTTTCAATGCTGGGCTTTGTCTGGTTGTCTTCATGCCCTGGTACTCGGTGTTTTCTATCAATACAAGGCTCTGCCTCCTTCAGATAATTCTGAGTCATCTTGAAAGCTCAATAACCTTGGCATAAAGCTTTCAGACAGCTAAAGAAAGGTCAGCTTTATTAAGGGAAGATTTTTTTTTCCTTCATAGAAGACTCTAGAAATGGTGCAAAAGCTTTAAGTCCCTTAAATGATTCAGGAAGCTTATCTGACTTTATATGGTGTGATGGAGTTTACACTCAATTCAAAACCTTATCTCTCCGCCAATCTCCACAGTGTTTTAGCCATAGTTTTGAGGAATCAGTGTTGCTACTTTTTGTAGTTGTGGTGTTTGGTCGCAAGGTAGAGTGGACCATTGCAATCTCCTTTTCTTTATAGTAGGTCTTCCTTTGACAGCAAGGTAACAGCTAATTAGCTTCCTCCAGCCCTCAGATTAACATAGAACTTGAACTGCATATATGAGTGTCTAGGTCTACAGTGGGCTAGATTAGTGGCTGAAAGTAGTGCTGCTGGAGCTGAAGCCTATGGCGGAGTGTTTAGTCAGGGGCTTTGTTTTTGCTTTTCTTATTGCTTGAGACAGGCTTTTATGATATAAAAGCCTGGCCCAGCCTGGCCTCAAATCCTACTTCAGTCTCGCAAGTCCTGGGGTTACAGGCATTCACAAAGGGTTGGTTTTTTATTGGTCTTTTTTGAGACAGAGTCTTGCTATGCAGTTCAGCTTGGCCTTGAGCTCACTTCTGTACCCCAGACTGGTCTCGAACTCACAACGATCCTCCTGCCTCTGCCTCCCAAGTGCAGGGATTACAGGTGTGTGCCACCATGCCCTGCTCACAAAGTTTATTCACCTTTGATAAAATAACAAAATTATTTGTGTGGCTCATCAGTGCACCTCCTGGTCATTTCTGCCGTTTGATGTGCCCTCCAGTTGGGTGAGCTTTCTGTTTTTAACCACTGTGCCACCTTCACATCAAAGGGTTTTGTGGGTTTAGGGGATAGAGAAATGGTATGTGCCGTGTTTCTGTCTCAGGAGAAAGTGTCTCCCTTCCTATGGAGTCCCTTCCAGGGCCACAGCCACATTTAATACCAGGCGTTCTCAGCTCTTCTTTGCCTTTCCTAACTGTGGCTTGTTTCTCCAGTGTCAGTTTTCTGTATGAAAATTATCTGGCTTCTGACCGCAGAGGAGGTAGACCTGTTAATCTCAAATTTGCTGCTGCAGAAACATGAAAGCACCTCCTCCAGAGATGAGAGCAAAGGCTCATGGTTAATGTTTGTGCCATGTCTGCACAAACACATGCATGTCTTCCTTTTAGAGCTATAGTAGCTGAGCGTGGTGGCATATGCCTGTCACCCCAGCACTAGCGGAGGCAGAAGCAGGAGGATCACTGTGAATTCAAGGCCAGCCTGGGCTTTGCATTGAAGGCCAACCTGAACTTCAGAGGGAGACATTTTATTTTATGTATTTAGTACAGGGTCTGTAGGGTTTCACTACACAGATTAGACTCGTAATGATCCTGTTTTCAGCCTGTCAAGCACTGGGATTACAGACATGCTGCGCCACACCCAGTCTCAGGCACCATCTCAGTGCACCCTGGGCATGGGACTGGCACAGCACACCAGTAATCAAAACCTGGTCCCTGTGTCTGCCTAAGCAGGTGCTTTAATCTGCTGAGCTACATGGCCAGCTCTTCAGAGGGAGACATTTTAGAACAAAGAAAGTATATTAGCAAAACTCTGTAGAAGTTCTCTAAATAAATATTATTAAAATAAAAGGGCAGTAAATTGGTATGGTGGCACATGCCTGCCTCTCTCTTGAAAGGCTGAGGGGGAAGGATCATGTGTTCAAGATCAGCTTCCACTAGATGGTTGAGTTCATGACCAGCCTGAATTACATAGTTTGAGAACCTGTCTCAAAAAAAAATAAATAAATAAAAAATAAAAGATAAGTTTCCTAAAATTTCCACAAGTAGAAATGTAAATGATTTATATTAGTTGAAGAAAAAGTAGGCTGTGGCCTCAAAAGGAACTAATTGTGAGCCAGTACCATAGGATCACACCTGTTTTGTTTTGAGATGATCATACTCTGAGTTCATACAAGCCTTAAACTCACTATATATCCCAGGCTGGCCTCAAACTCACAGAGTTCCTCCTGCCTCAGCCTCCCAAGTGCCACCATTCCTGGCCTAGAATCACCACTTGCATACTAATAATTATTTTATTCTTCTTTGCTTTTTAGCCAATTTGAATAACTTAGGTGTTCTCTTTTTCTTAAAGTAGATCGAAGGAGACACCAAAGACATCAAAATAAAATGGTTTATGCCAGAGATGAAAGCTGGGTTCTTGCCTACTGTTTTGAGATTAAGGTTCTCCTTTGTGGGTTTTTGTTTTACTTTTTAAGGACAAAGAATAAGAGGAAGGAAAATGAAGTCAAACTTCTAAATTCTGAGCAAGACACTGGCAGTACTTTTCAAGCAGGCATTTTAAAACATTAGTACAAAGGACCGGAGAGTAAAATAAGTGCTTGCCTGGCAAGTGTAAGGTCCTGAGTTCAATCCCCGGTACTGGGGGTGGGGGGGGTGAAGCTAAAACATTAGTACAGATATATTGTGAGCTAGGGATATAGTTCAGTGGTTGAGTGGTTGCCTAGTGTATGCAAGGCCTTGGGTTCAGTCCCTAGCATCCCACTCTGTTAAGTCCATTTATAGGGTTATTTGCTGTTCATATGTCAAATTAGCGTATCACTAAACTTTTCCAACCTGACTTTATTTTCCTGTAGATAATGTACAGGCCTGTAGTTGTCACCTCACTTCATTTCACTCACCTTTCAATTAGCATGCAGTCATTGTGAAATGTTGATATACGTTTAGTTATATAACTAAAACGGGTAAAGCACATGACTCAGAGGCTCTGGGGCAATTTCTGACCTGTCTTTTATTTGAAAAAAATTTATCTACCTGAAATACATAACGAAGAGTTAATGGAAGTGATATTGTGACTTAATACCAGAATGAGGTGTTGCAATTGCTATACTTGAAATATCTTAAATCTAATGTAATAAGAAGCAAATGGGACCATTAAGAAACCTAATATCCTAAATATTTAATCTTTCTGATGGCATACTTAACACTATTATAAACCCTAAATATTCAGAGGAACACTCAGCAGACTCATTAAGTAGAAATAATTTCCTTCTATAAAATGCCAAGATAGGGCCGGCGAGATGGTTCAGTGGTCTAAAGCGCCTGCTTAGGAAAGCTCAGGCAACTGCAGGGACTGCGGTTCGATCCCCGGCACCACATGCTGCGCCAGCCCCACCACCAGGGCAGGCTGAGCCAGCCACAAAATGAATAAAGAAAGAAACAAACACAACAAGCAAACAAATAAATAAATAAAATAAAAAAAATTTTAAAATGCCAGGATTGAAGGTTGAACTTCAATCAAGAGTTGACTATCATGTTTTTATTCTTAACTTTCTTTTGATGCTATATAACAGTGATTTTCCATATAATCTAGTCTGTTAGATCTTATGATGAAAAAAATACAAGTCTTTCCTTTTGATTCTTACAGCCAAAAGTGTGGTTCTATAGACTTTTTATACGTTATTGTATGTGATCAAGATGTAAGGTTTTAAAAGCTAGAAGAACAAATTTAAGTTAAGAACTACTAAAATTGGGGCTAAGGTGTTGTTACAATAGTGTTTGTAATAATCACTAGTATTCTATAATGAGTGATTGTTATGCTTCTGTCCAGATCTTTATTTTTATTTTAAATGTTTCCTCTTTGCCAGTTTATTTATTTTTTTTTTAACTTTATTTATTTATTTGTTTATCTATGTTATGGCCGGCTCAGCCTGCCCTGGGGGTGGCGGTGGCGCAGCATGTGGTGCTGGGGCTTGAACTGTGGTCCCTGCGGTTGCCTAAGCTTGCTGAAGCAGGCGCTTTAGACCACTGAGCCATCTCGCCAGCCCCAGATCTTTATTTTTGATTTGTTTCTTTGGGAGATAGAGATGTGTGGGCCTTGGGCTAGAGAGATAGCTCAGAAGTCTAAGCACCTGCTGGCATGCACAAAGACCTGAGTTCAATCTCCAGTACCGCA
>PVKN010041026.1:0-10601 GCA_004027915.1 Capromys pilorides
TTATTATCTACTTCTCAGGTGATGTGCACTTTGGTTGTTTTGAAGTTAGCTATGACAAACTGTGCTGCTAAAGGATGGGTGCACTTATGCTTGTGGCATGACATTTTCAGTTCATTTGGAAAAGTATTGAGAGACAAAAATCTGGCTTCATTGGAAACTCCAATTCTAGCTTTTTAGGAATCTCTAGACTGATTTTTACAGTATTCGAACAAGTCTACATGCCCAGCAACAATGAATAAGATTTCATTTAGTTCCAAATCTCATTCAGCATTTATTTATTGACTTCTTTGTGACAACCATTCTTTTAGTCATTAGACGAAGTTGTAACATTGTTTTAATTTACATCTCTGGAATAACCAATGGTTATGAAAATATTTTCATATATATACTTTCTATTTGTATTTCATTTGTGAAGTGTATACTGATCTCAGATGCTCACTTTTGGACTGAGTCATTGAATTTTTGAGGCTTTTATGTTTTGTTTTTGTGTTTCTATTTGTAAAGAATACAAAATTAGAGGTACAGAGAAACACGGCAGCATTAGAAATGATACAAAACTACACTCAGCATAGTAGGAATACCTGGTATTTAAAGACACTTTATATGTTTTACAGAGATGAGTTTTGTCTGAGGGACAGTCACATAACATTTACCAAATTTATGGCTGTTCTTTTCAATCTATTGATGATTTCTTTTGAAGTGCAGAAATTTTTGCAAAGATGGTATCTCAATTTCTGATTCTTTCAAATATTTCCTGTGTAGTTTGGGTTTTGTTCATAAACTCTCTATTGACCTCTATGACTTAAAGATTTCTACCTAGTTTCTATTCCAGGAGTTTTAGGGTTTCAGTTTTAACATTTAGATTTTTTTTTAAAATCTATTTTGACTTTAGTGCCTAGTGAAAGATATGGATTTAGGTTTAGCCTTCAGCATGAAGAAATCCAGTTTTTATTTATTAAAGACATTTTCTTTTTTATTTTACTTAATGTATTTTGTCTCTTTGTCAAAGATAAGATGGATGACAGAGATTGTAGTTATGTCTTCATCTTCTAATCTGTTCTCAGGTGTATTTTTGCCAGGACCATGCTGATTTTATCATGGTAGCTTTGTAGCATAATTTCAAGTCAGGGATTATGATACCTCCTAATTTTCCCTTGTTGTTCAAGATTAATTTTGATGTTCTATATCTTTCTGCATTCCAGAGGAAATTTAGGAATGTTTTCTTTTGATCTCTGAGGCATACTGATATTATAACCTGGATTTCGATGAATCTGTATAATAATCTTGGGATTATGGCCAAGTTCATGATGTTGTTTTTCCTATCCAGGAACAAATAATATCTTTCTATTTTCTGGAATTCTCTTCAATCTCATTTTCCAGAATGCTATAATTTTCACTCTATAAAACTTTTGCTTCTTTTGCGAAACTAATTCCTAAGTATTTCATTTTGTTGAGTATTATTGTGAAAGGCCAGGGTTTTATAATTTCTCTCATAATACATTCCTCATTTGTGTATAGAAATGCTATATCAATTTTTGAGTGTTGATAGTTTAACATGTTTCAGTACTGAATATAGTTACTAAATCTCCAAGTCTCTTGGAGTAGTGCTCAGAATAGTGTACCATGTCATCTTCAAATAATAACAATTACAATCCTTCCTTTTCAATCATCATTTCTTCGTTTTTCTGTATTGTTTAGATTGCTCTAGATAATAGTTCCAGAAGTATATTGGATAGGATTGGTCCTGATTTTATTTTGTTTTAATTTTTGAGCTGAACAACACTGTCTTTTTGAATATCAAACATTATACACTTAACTTGGAATCAGTATTTTCCATCAATCATTGATATTCTAATAAAGCCCTCAACAATATGATAGAAGTAGTTTCACATTTTTATGAAGACATTTAGAAATCTAAGTATATATAAAATTGTAGCCAGTCAAACCTACGGCATTTTTCCTAGTCTCTTACTCTCATATAATACCCTTTGTTTTCTTATAAACCAATAATTTACTTGAGAGAGAATATAGCAGTAACTGAAATCACATTAGAATCAGCACAAATCTAAAAGACAAGAATAACAGGCATATGAAACACAATTTTATTGCTACTGACTGCTATGCTCAGTGTCAAAAATATTTTGATGGTTCCTTGGACCATTATCTGATAATTCCTCTATATAAGTGCATGTTTTTGCTCTTGTCATGTTTCCTATCTTTGCTGTTCATAGTCACTTTGTTGATTGATGCTTAAGTCCTTAGTTTCCATTCAGCGGTGTTATATCTTTCCATTTTTATTTCTTCTTTTGACTTCTTACACTAGGAAGACTACGTGATATTTACACATGTAGTTCTGGTTTATTTCATTTATGAGTATATCTTCAAGATACATCTATATATATATATATGTATGAAGTCTTCTGGTTTATCATTCTTTATAGCTGAGTAATATTCCATTGTATAAAAATACCACATCTTTTTCAACCATTCTGCAGATGATGGGCAGTTTGGTTGTTTCCAAGATTTGACTATCACAAATTGTGCTGCTATGAACATAAGTGCACAGATATCATTATGACACGATGTTTTCAGTTCTTAAGGGAAAATTACCAGTAGGGGAATAGCTGTATTGAATGGGATTTCCAGTTCTAGTTTTTTAAGTATACTCCACACTGCTTTCCATAATGGTTGCACCAGTCTGCATTCCCACCACCAGTAGAGAAGTGTTCCTTTTCCCCCACATCTTCTGCAATATTTTATTTTGGTTAATTTCTTTATGACAGCCATTCTTTCTGGGGTGAGATGCTGTATATGTGTTGCTTTAATTTGCATTTCACAACTGGCTACCGATGTGGAACATTTCTTCACGTATTAATAGGCTTGTTCAATTTCTTTCTCTGAGAAGTGTGTGCTCACTTGAGATGCCCATTTCTGGATTGAGTCCTTGAATTCTGGAATGCTAATGCTTCTCAGATCTTTGTAAATTCTAGATAGAAGACCTTTGTCAGAATACTTATTAGTTAAAATTTTTCAAAATTTGTGCATTCTCTTTTCACTCTGTTGGTAATATATTTTTATGTGCAAAAACTCAGATGGAGGAGGTCCCTGTTGTTGATTCTTTCAAGTGTTAAATGTGCATTTTGATTTTTGTCTACGAACTCTTTGCCTAAGAAAATGCCCTCAAGATTTCCTTTCACTTTCTCTTGCAGGAGATTTAATGTTTCTCATTTAATATTTAGATCTTAGATCAATTTGACTTTAGTTTAGAGCATGGCAATAGACCTGGGTCAAGTAATAGTTTTTGGCATATAGAGAGCCAGTTTTTACTGCACCATTTGTTAAAGAGTCTATCCTTCTTGCAATAAACATGTTTGGCCCCTCTGTCGAAGATAAGGTGGATGAGAGTGTTTTTATTTGCTTCTGCCTCTTCTAATCTATTCTATTGATCCTCAGGTCTATAGTTTTTGCCAATACCATGTTGATTTTATCACCGTAGCTATGTAATGTAACTTTAAGTCAGGAATTGTAATGTTTCCTGACTTGTCTTTGTTGCCGAGTGTTGTCTTTGCAATTCTAGGTCTTTTCTGCTTGCAAATAAATTTTAGGAATGATATCTCCAGACTTGTGAGGTGGTTGATGATATTTTGATAGGAATTCCATGAAATTTTTATAACAATTTAGGGAGTATGGCCATCCTTACAATGTTTGCTCTTGCTACCCAGGAGCAGGGAATATCTTTCAATTGTCTGAAATATTGTAGGATATCTTCTTTCAGAGTACTGTAGTTTTCATTGAAAAGAATTTTCACTTCTTTAGTTAGGTTAATTCCAAAGTATTTCATTTTCTTCACTACTGCTGTAAAAGTTATTGTTTCTCTATTTTCTCTCTCAGTATGTTTGTTATCTGTGTTGAGGAATGCCATTGACTTTTGTGTGTTGACTTTGAATACTGTAATGCTACTGAATTTGCATATTAATTGTAGAAGCTTCCTGTTTGAGTTTTTTGGGTCTTCCAAGTAGATTATGTCATCTGCAAGTAATGACAGCTTAACTTCTTCTTTACCTATTCATATTCCTTTTAATTCTCTCTCTTGTCTAATGGCTGTAGCTTGAACCCAGAATTATATTGAATAGGAGTGGTGAAAGAGGACACGCTTATCTTGTACCAGATCTGAGAGTAAAGAACTTCAGCTTTTGTCTATTTAGATTTATGTTTGCCATTGAATTGTCATAGATGGCTCTTATCAGATTAAACTAGAGGACCTCTATTTTAATTTTCTGTAGGACATTGAATGAATGAATATTGGACTTTTTCAAAGGCCTTTTCTGCATCAATTGAGATGATCAAGTGATTTTTGGCTTTGGCTCTACTGATATAGTGTATTACATTTATAGATTTGCATATATGGAACCATCCTTGCATCCCTGGGATTAATCCTACCTGGTCATTGTGAATGATCTTCTTTATGATTTACTGTATTCTATTGTTGAGGATTTCATTGAGGATTTTGGCATCTGTGTTCATGAGAGACATTGGCATTTAGTTCTCTTTTTTAGGTGCATCTTTCTGGTTTTGGTATCAGTATAATATTTGCTTCTAGGAATTATTTTGAGAGGTTAGTTCCCTTTTCAATTTCATTCAAGACTTTGAAGAGTGTTGTGATTATGTCTTCTGTAAATTTCTTGTACAATTCATTGGAGAAACCATCAGTTCCTGGACTTTTCTTTGTCAGTAGGCTTTTTATTATATTTCATATTTCATTGACTGTGATTGAGTTACTGAGAGTTGTTATATCTTCTAAACTCACTTTTGGTAGTTTGTGCCTTTTGAGGGATCTGTCCATTTCATCTGTACCTTCAATTCTCTGAGACTAAAGATTTTCAAACTAGCTATTATTGATCCTCTGAATCTCTGCTAGATCTGTAGTAATTTCTCCCTTTTCATTCCTATTGCTTGAATTTGAGTCCTTTCTTCTGTTTGTTGAGGTTAGCAAACGGCTTATCAATTTCATTTAATTTTTCAAAGAATCAGTTTTTTGATTTATTAATTCTTTGTATTGTTTTCTTTGTCTTGATTGAGTTAATTTTGGCTCTAGTCTTTATAATTTCCTCGCATTTTTGGGCTTTAGATTTCGTTTGCTCTTCCATTTCTAGTCGGTTTACGTGCTGCGTGACAGTATTTTTTCCTATTCTGTTTTCTTAATGTGTGAGTTCAGAGCTATATATTTCCTTCTAAGAACTTTGTTCATTGCATCCCATAAATTCTGGTAGGTTGTGTTTGAATTTTCATTAAGTAGTAAATATTGTTTCTTTTCTTGTTTAATTTCATCTGTAACCCACTGGTTGCTGAGAAGGGTGTTTTATAATTTCCATGTATATGAGTTTCTTGTGATTTCTGTTTTCCTTCATTTAGAGTTTCATTGCACAATGTTCCTATAATATGCATGGAATTATTTCTGGTTTCTTGCATATACTTAAGCATGAACTATGCACTAGTATGTGGTCTATTTTTAAAACTGCCCCATGTGCAGCTGAAAAAATGTGTATTCAGAAATTATTGGATGGAACACTCTGTGTATGTCCACTAAGTCCAGTTGTTTTAAGATCTGGTTCAGGTCTGCTACTTCTTGGGAAATTTTTATTCTGCTTCACCTATTTTTTTTTGGATAAAGAGGTGTTAAGCTCTCCTATTAAGATTATAGTATTCAATAGTAGAATTTTCATGTCCATTAAGATTTGTCTTATATAACTTTGTGCTCCCATGTTGGGTGCATATATATTTTATGAGTGTTACCTCTTTGTCTTGACCTTTTCCCCTAACTGGTCTGTAGTGGCCTTCTTTTTTTTAATTTTTTTTTTAAATTTTTTGTGGTACTGGGGATTGAACTCAGGATGCTGCACTTGCCAGACAAGTACTCGTTCTACTGAGCTATCTCCACAGCCATTGTATTGACCTTCTTTATTTCATTTGATCAATCTTGGTTTGAAGTTTAGATGGTCTGAAAATAGGACTGCTACCCCAGATTTCTTTTGAGTTGCTTGGGCATGTAGTATTGTTTTCCATCCTTTAACTTTTAGCCTATGAGTTTCTTTATAGTTAAGTGTGTTTCTTGCATATTGTTGGATTTTGCCTGCTTATCCACTCTGTCCATCTATTCCTCTTAATTGGAGAATTGAGTCCATTTACATTGATCATTATAATTGAAATTTATTGACATATGATTGACATGCATTTTACTTACTACTGTTTACTCCTTTTTCTCCTATTTAATTGGTTACCCCATTTGGTTGTTTCTTCCTGGTCTCATTTGTAGATTTCGGGTCTTTTGGTCCCTCTCTAAAATAGTTTTTAATAGGCTGTGTAGAGTTGGCTTTGACATCATGAAATTCTTTAGTTGTTCCTTGTTGTAGAAGTATTTCACTTCTCCCTCATACCTTAAAGAGAGTTTTTCCAGGTATAGCAGTATGGGCTGGAATTCGTTTTCTTGGAGGACTTGAAGCACTCTGTTCCATGCTCTTCTTGACATCATGGTTGTAAAGAGACATCTGCCATTATTCTGATGGGTTTTCCTTTAAATGTGATCTGTTTCTTTTCACTGGTGGCTTTTAGTATATTATTCTTCTGCTGGATTTCTGGGATCTTGACTATTATATGTCAAGGTGTGTTTTTAGTCAGGTTCATGTTATTTATAGTTCTGTATGCTTCAGTTACCTGAATGTCCTATTGTTTTCTCATATTTGGGAAGTTTTCTACTATTACTCCTGCCCATATTCTTTTTATATCTTTTGTATTGACTTCTTCTTTTTCATTGATTCCCATTAATCTCAGCTTGTTCATTTTTGCATCATCTTGCAGATGTTGAATTAGCTTTATCTGTGTCCTGGTTGTTTTTAAGAGATCCTTTCTTACCTTTTCACTAGCTGCAACTATATGCTCAAGATCTGAAACTGTATCTTTACTTTCGTTCATAAGGTGTTGCCAACTTGTGATTGAGATTTTATTTTCTTGTATATCTATTTGAAACTTTCATGCCATCTGTTTCTTTCCTATATTGCTCATTCAAGGATTCCATCATTTTTCTATTCTCCTCTAATTTTTTATCACTGTCTTCTTTAGAGGCATTTACTAAGTCATTATAGTTATCCTTTTGTTTTGTACTTCAGAGATTATTTCTGCTCTCATTTCCTCTCTATATTTCTGTAGTTGTTCCTTTACTGCAGACGCTATTAATTTGGTGATATCTTTTTTTACTTCAGAGGTTATTTCTGATCTGATTCCCTCTATACTTTCCTGCCCCTATTTTTTTACTTCAGCCTCTAGTAATTGAAAGATATATATATTTTTTACTCCAGAGGTTATCTTCAATCCGAATTTCTTTGTATGTTTTTCTGCATTTGTTTGTTTACTTCAGATGCTACTAATTCCTAGGTTTTGGCTGCAGTAGTGTCTATAGTAGTTCTCCTGTATTGTTTCTTTGTGGGTTGAGGACCTGAGATTGCATTTTCCTCCTTGTCTGTATTGTTCTGTATAGCAGTGATCTCTGACCTTTGGTCTAGAACTTTTGTGAAGTTATGCTGTTAGTGCCTAATGAAATTTGGTCCCGGATCTACAAAGTTTGATCTTGTCCAGATGTGCCTGGCTGGGTCTTGCTGATGTGCTCAGCTTTTTCCTGCTGCATCTTTTGGAGGAGATCCCACTGTGCTCCTCTGGCAAGATGCTCAGCTCCTGAGTTAGCTTGTAGGGTCTGATGCCCAGCCTCCCTACAGGGAATTTTTTCTGTGAGGTTCCATAGCAGATGCTAAAGCTGGATTCTGTGTGAGGTACAAGTTCTGTTGGTGCAAGGTTACAGGCCAAGTGTTCCTGCTTATGTGTCCACCAGTACTGAGCTGTGGATGGGGCTGGAGTTCTGGTGGTGGTGGTACAGGCTGAGAGAGTTCCCACTTGTGCACCTGCTGGTTGGTATGTTGCTTGGGGCTGCTGAGGACAGTGGCTGAGTTCTGCTTGAAGTTCAGGGGGCCACAGGCTGAGAGGTCTGGTCCATTTGTAGTTCTGTCTGTTGGTTGGGGCTTCTAAGGGTGGAGTCTGAGTTCTGGTGGTGGGGCAGGAGCCTGCAGGTGAAGAGGTCCTACTTGCATGCCGGCTGGTTGGTCAATTGGAACTGCTGTGTGCGGGGACTGAGTTCAGGTGGAAGTTTGGGGCACCGCAGGCCGAGAGGTCCCTCCTGTGCCTCCACCAGTCGCTTTGTTGGTCGGTCAAGGCTACTGATAGTGAGTGCTGAGTTCCGCTGGAAGTTCAGGGGGCAGTTGGTTGAGAGGTCCTTCCTGCACATTTTCTGGTTGGTATGTTTGTAGGGGCTGCTGAAGGTGGGGGCTGAGTTCTGGTGGAAGTGTAGGAGGGCAACAGGCCTAGAAGTCCTACCTGCATGACCACCAATTGTTTGGGCATGCTGCATACCCACCAGCCCATCTGTTAGTCCTTGTTCCTGATTTTAAAGTGAAGGTTTTATCTTTTTTTTTTTTTTTTTGGCCATTTAGTATGATGTTTCTTGTTTGTTTCTCATAGGTGGATTTTATAAGGTTGAGGTGAAGACCAACTATTCCATTTTTCTTAGCATTATTATCATGGATTACTCCTGGACTTTCTCAAAGGCTTTTTCTGCATCCATTATGATATGTTTTTGTTTAATCTTTTTGTAGTGCATTTCTTTTATGGAATTTTATTCAAGGAAACATCCCTGCATTCCTTGGTCATGTTGTATAATCTTCTTGATGATTTTTGACATTCTCTTTACGATTACTGTATTGAGGATATTTGCATCTATGTTAGTTGGGAAGAATGGCCTGTAGTTCTCTTTTTTTCTTACTTCCTTTCAATTTCATTGAAAAATTTGAGAGTGTTGTCTTCAAATCCTCTCAAATTGTCTTATAGAATTCAGCTGTGCATCCATCAGACTTGTTATGTTGCCTGTTTGTAATCTTTATTACATTTTCCATTTCATTGATTGATATTGGGTGATTCAGAATTTTTGTACATTCTTAATTCAGCCTTGGTAGTTCATATGTATGTAACAATCTGTTCTCTTCAGTTTTTTCCTACTTGTAGTGGAAAATTTTGGAAATAGTTTATAATGTTAATCTATAGTTTCATCTGTTTTGTAGTGATTTCACTTTTCATTCCTTATACCATGAATTTGAATTTCTGCTTTCTTTTTTATGAGTAAAGGGTTTATTGATATTATTTATTCTTTCAAAGAACCAACTCTTTAATTTATCAATTCTTTGTTTTCCTTTGTTCTTTTCCATTCTGTTTATTTCTTTTCTTTTTTTTTTTTTGTTTTTTTGTTTTTTGGTATTTTAGGGATGGGCTCACAGGGTGTTCATGGTCTTACTAGTAGATTGGAATTGTAGTGATCTAACTGTTTATAGACTCCCAACAGCTGGGATTGCAGGCATGAGCCAACACACCGAGTCTCAAGTGCCATCTCACTGCATCCTGGGGGCAGGATTGAACCAGAAAGCCTGCGGATCGAGCCCCTGGTCCTTGCACATACTTACAGGTGTTTTAATCCTTCCATTCCATTTATTTCTGCTCTGATCTCTATAATTTACTGCCTTCCTTGGATTGTAAGCTTTACTTTCTCTTATTTTGTTGTAAGAAGTTAAGGTGCAGCATAAGATAGTTTACTTTAGTTTTTTGTTTTCCTAGTATGAGAATTATTGCTATAAATTTCCATCTTACTAAGATTTCATTGTGTCCCACAGGTTATGCAAAGTAGTATATACATTTTCATTTGATTATAAATACTGTATAATTTCTTCAACTTTATCTGTGCCCCACCAATTGTTCAGGAGGATGTTATTTAGTTTCCATGTGTTTATGGAGCTTTTGTTCTTTCATTTGTCAATAATTTCTAGTTTCATTGCACTATGGTCAGATAATGTGCATGAGATAATTTTGATTCCTTTGCATTTACTAGAACCTGCTCTGTGTGCTGGTATGTGATCTATTTTGAGAACATCCCATGTGTAGCTGAGAAAAAGGTATATTCTTATTCTTCTGGGTTGAACACTGTAAAAGTCTACCATGTCTATTTCTTCATATGTTTGGATCAGTTCTATCATTTATTTTCTGATTTTGATTAGTTGATCTATGTCTTTATATTGTTGGGGAGCTACAGTCTCTCATTATAATGTCGTTATTGCCCCTTTTGATTTTTCTTATCTGTCAAATTTGTTTTATATATTTAAGTGCTGTCACATTGGGTACATATATTTATGATTGTTATATCTTCCTCTTGTAACTTTCCCCTAAAATGTATGTAGTGATCTTTTCAAAATATATTTTTGGTACTCTTGAGTTGTAAGCAACCAAAGTAGCTTCTTCCTGGGTTCCTGTAGCATGGAATATTGTGTATTACCCTTTGACTTTCACTTTATTAATTTCTGTGTGAGTTAGATGTGTTTACTGAATGCAGAATATTATTTGATTTTGTTCCTTGATTCACTCAGAATTCTTCAATTTTCTTTGATGAATTGAGGACATTTAAATTGATGGTCATAACTGATATGTATTCATTTATCTTCTTGATGCTATTTTCCTAC
>PVKN010041027.1:0-10617 GCA_004027915.1 Capromys pilorides
GAGTTTCCATATGGCATTGTCTGAGGAATGATGACAGAAAATTATATACATATGCAGTATGGATGAAATTTAAGAAGTTTGATGATCTGCCATTGGTCAAATCCACAAATATGGAATTCATGCATAGGGAAGCCCACACAGGCATTCTGGGATCTTGCAAGGATGCGTTTTCCTCCAGGACAAAAGAGGCCTAGGTGTCATTGCCAAACTCTTCCACTTGGTTTCTTTTGCTGCCCTTCTAGTAGAAGTAGAATATAATTCACTATTGCCATTGACTACCTGTATTATGCTTATAAAATTTAGTACCAACTGTATCACTTAGGAAGTGTGCTTGATTATAAAAGAAATCTAAAATTAGTGGTCTTAAATTGATGGTTTTTTCCCTACATGATAAAGGTATAGCTGTAGTCTACCCTGCAGTTAGACTGAACCACAATAGTAGCTCTGACTAATGCGCTGTAGGGAAACTAATGTGTCTCCTGTCTGGGCTGAAGCACTTGTGACAGCTGCTGAACTTAGGGAGATGACAAGGCAAGGTGGTAGAGCTGCCACCCCGGGGCCCCTAAATGAAACATGGATCAGAGCAGCCCTAGCAACCTCAAAGGAATGTGAAGTGAGAAGGGACTTTTGTTATGCTAAACCTCTAGTATGTTGGAATTCAGCTGTTACTACAGCATTATCTGATCTGACCAATATAAACGAGACAGGCAAGAGACAAGAAGCACATGTCTGTTTCCTGCTGTCTACTTTTAAGGATATTTTATGGAAGTCACATTCAATATTATTATTTCATTAGCCAGAACTCCTTTACGAGTGTTACTCCTTAGATCTAAAATGTTTGCCATATATGCTCTGAAGCCCTATGATGAACGTAATCATGAAGTACCGCAAACACATACAAATGAATTTTTAAATAAAAAGTATTGTAAAACAGTGTAAATAGTTGTAAGCTGTGCTTTAATATAAATTTTAATACATTGTCCTTTAAGATTATAGGATTATCTTGCTTTTTCTAAAATGCTATTGCTGATATTAAAAGTTTGATTATGGTAGGGGCATGATAATAAAATTATTATAACAAGGCAAATTTAAAATATGAGACAAAAAAAAAAATAAAATATGAGAGAAAAAAGTCATATGCCCTTCCCCAAGCCTCGCATGTCTGGAGGATGATTGGATCGCGGAGGGCTGTGCTCTCAGAGCTGAGTGTGTGCTGGGAAGCAGGGCCTGGTCAGAGGCCTGTCACTGTGGTGGCCTGCAAGTGTGTGCCTCCCTGCCCAGCTCCTTCCTTCTCGCTCTTCTCCCTGGCTAGCACCACCTGAGCCACTGTCCTCTGCCATGCTGGTCTGCCCTGTGGTTCCTGTCTTGGAGCAAGCTAACCTCAGGCCAAAGCAGCTCAACTGTGGACTAAAATAAGCCTTTCCTCCTCTAAGCTATAGGTGTCAGGCATTTTGTCACAAAGATAGGAAAGTGACTGAGGCATAGGGCAGATGCTATCTTCCCAGAAGGTCAGGAAATAGCATTCCTTAATTTGACATACGCCACACTAATGAAATCAACAAGAAGAATGGGACACTTTCTGGGAGGCAGCTAGTATCATTTCCCATGATCTACCTGTTGGTTAGCCATCATTCAGACTTACATGCACTTCAGTAGTGTGGGAATAAAACTTGTACCAACTCTAAAAGGCCAGTTGTTTAAATTTCAGGAATTTTGTGTATTTATGGCTAGATATAACCACTATTAAGAATTCAATTATTTGAGCTTACTACTAATACAGCATCTTAAAAGCAAAGGTAAACTCCAAATTTACCACTTTCTTATTTTATAATATTTTTGCAACATTTATGATAAATGTTTATGATTACAATTCTCACCTAGGAAACACTTCTTTAAAGTGGTACATCATCTTAGTAATATGTGCCCATCTTGAAGTCAGGCTTATGAGAATCACTTGCACCACAGCAATCAGCTAATCCTATAAATCAAGGCTTTTCTTGCTGTCTTATTGATCGTATGGAGTTTAGAATTGTGAATAAAACATTACTAGTGCGAATTAAACTTAAAAGCATATTGTAACTCTAAGCCCTGTACTATACGATGCACGAAGATCAAGGCAATATTATTGCAGTATTTGGAAACAACGATCTGGAAAAGTGTTTCTCTCCTCATCAGTGAACACCTAGAGTTCTGACATATATTTTCCTTCCTTCACGTTCATCTTACTTGTGAAAACATGAACATGTCCATTGCTGTTCACGTGGGAACCACACTCTTTTGTCAAAAAAAAAAAAAAAAAGCGTTCCCTGAGAATGAATTGGCTATAAAGAATTTATAGTAAAAAGCATATGTTATTATTACTTATACATTATATGTTACTCTTTGTAGCAGTAACATTTATAATAAACTTGCAGCTAACTTATAATAAACCCTAACCAATTGTTAAACATCTATCATCACACTAGTTTGTTTTCCAACAAAGAACAGGTCAGATGAGATCATTTCAGGCACTTGCATTTTTCCATCCAGATAGAAATGCAGGCTCTCTGGATGGTATGTATATCTTTTCATCAGATACAGATGGCCAGTGGATCTGTAGGATTCCTGGCCTCCAAAGCAAAGGATAAGTGATCTGCTCTTAATATACAAGAATGGAAAAGTGAGCTCCAATCTGGATGGGAGCCACCAGTCATCCAAGACAGGTAAGCAACTTTACATGGCAGGATTAGCAACAGCTCGCTGTCTTGCTATGAAATAACTTCCCTGGTTGGCTAATTCTGGCTGAACCTGGTTATTCTATCTGGAAGGATTGCCTAGAAACTCATGGTTCTAAAGACAGCTTCCCATTAGTGTAGCTTTAGGGAACAGGGGCTCCTGTTGAGGTTTATCACCCATGCGCTATTTCAGATAAGTTTTTGGAGAAAGAAACATATTTTGGAAATACACTTTTCTTTAACTATAGTATAGTCTTGCTGCGTTTGCCTCTGGTAAGGTTCATCCCAGGTTTTAAAGATAATAGCCAAAGGCCCTGTCCACATGTAGCCTTCCAGTCCAAGGAATCCCCCTTTTGAGCTCTGCCCCTGTTCCTGTCTCTGGACTCACTGATTGATGTCTTAGGGCAGCTACAACAGCAGGCTCCAGGGCGCAAAGGGCACCCTTCAGCCCATCATGCCAGCAGGTCTGGGGCCTCTTTCTAGTGGGGGACCAGACTGCGGCCTGCTGTTCGGCAGTCTTTTTTTGCAATTGTTTAAATTTTGAAAAATGAAAATGACCTCCTTCACAGTTGTTTTTTTTTTAACTGTAACTTGTAGAAACTATACACAGAGAAAGAAAAGCTCAGGAAAATGTATTTTTCTCTGCTTACTGCCTACCTCGCTCTAGCCTGCTATCATCTCTCCAGCCAAGTCTGGAGAATACGGCGCAGCTAGCACATGCTGGTGTATATAGGCTTTGTTACCATTTCTGCCAGATGTTCAGCCTCAGCCCATTGCGTGAATTCCAAGAAATCAGGCAACAGCTCTGCAGAGTGATCTGCAAGTGCCTGGTGAGGATCACCAACTTTCCAGCTTAGAATCTTCAGATCCTACTTGCCCAAAGTTCCATTGTTCCAGAGTCAATTCTGTTTTAAAAGTCTGCATAAAGCACACCTCTTTTAGGAGCCGTATTCTGTGATCAGTTTAATAGTAGATGGAGCTCTAAATCATAGAAAATTTAAAAGTAGCTTATATAATTAATGATTTTTTTTCTTGTATTTTAGGGAAGGGAGTACAGGGTGATCAAAGTCTCTCTACTAGACTCATAGTGATCCACCTGTTTACAACCCCCCCAAGATCTGGGATTACAGGCACGCGCCACTGCGCCCAGTCTCAACTGCCCTCTCAGCGTGCCCCAGAAACAGGGTTGGCACTGCAGGCCCCAGGGGTGGAACGCCCGACCCCTGGGCCTGCTTAGTGGCACTTTAATCCACTGAGCTATTTGGCCAGCCCTTCTAATTAAAGCTTACTAATATGATTTATGAATGATTTTGTTTGAGAAGCCTATATGCAGATAATACAGAGGTGATCTGACAGTTCCACCGCTATGCCCAGTGGATACTCCACTTCAGTAAAGTATCAGTCAATCAGGGAGAGAAGGCGGAACATAAAAGATATATATAGAATTTTCCTTCACTAAAAGGAAATTATTACTAAAAGCTCCTGGTCCAAAATGCTAACACTATTTTTTTCTATGGTTTGCTATATAAAAGTTACTATAATACAGTGGTGCATAGTATTAAATTCACAAAAATATGAACAAATACTTACAGCAAGATACACACACAATGGAAACACTCCTCTTCAAAACAAGTTACATACAGATGGCAGAGTCTATGCACAAACAACCCTAAAGTTCATTCATTCTCTCCTTTGTGGAGACAGAGAAAAGAGAAAAGCAAAACAACAGAAACCCCCGACACCTCAAAAGTAGGATTTGTTCAGTGCAAAACAAAGACTCTGAAGGGAACCTGGGCCAACACATTTGTGGATTATTGCAAACCATTCCCGGGTTGCCTGGGGATTTGAGAAGAGAAGCCCAGCCCGCGCCTGCAGTGGTGGCTGGGGTGACGGGAGCTGCAGCTGTGTCATGTGGGGCAGGGTGAGAGCTTGGTGGGCTCCCCAGTTTCCTCATCTTATCTCCCACTTATATTATTAATAATGTATAATAATTGTTATTTCTGGCACAATGGATCAAGATATCCAAATGGAAATCTAATAAAATCACACTCAGACCTGTTAAGGTTTTCATACAATTGAAATTACCTTTAAAAAAAAAAAAACCATAACTGGAATAATTCACAGAGAAACTCTGGATGCAGTTCTCAGAGCAACCCTAATGGTGAATTTTGGACTTATATAACCACAATAGAAGTTTCTCAGAAGAGCTGTAACAATCAAACTTATTTATTGGTGATTGGATAAGAGACCTTGCTCAACTTTTCAGTCCTTATAGCAATCTCTGCATTTTATAAATTTAAAAGAGCCTCCCAGCTGGGATACAGTAATTTCATTTTCTCTAAAATATCAGTCTAATCACATAAAAGGGAAAATGGCCCCAGGAGAAGTTCTCTTCTTATTAGCAGTAACATATATAAAACTCTTCTCAGAAAGGGGCTGTTAATCATGTCATTGGAGAGGGCCCTAAGAAGTCATTTATGCCGTCTTGGATAGAAAAATGGGTATCCTAACCTTAAAAATATATCCAAGGAAGAAGATTTCAAACTCTTCTTTTGTTAGTTTAACTCTTACGGACACTTCCTTAGGGCAATGTTAGAAAGCATCGATCATTCGAGTCCTTTCAACAGGTATTTATTGAGTATCTACTGTGCTTATAACAAGGCAACAGAAACAAGTAGATGTGCCCCTGGCAATCAGATTGAAGGAACACAGCGTGGAGAAGGGAGAATGTGTTGTGCTAGAAAATGGGAAAATGATTCCTCTGAGACAGGAAACATTGTTGGAAAAGATAGCCATAGTTTGGAGAGTGAGGGTCAAGACAGACAACATTTCTATGCATCCAATCTTTCTCATGTTCTCCTCTTCACATTCTTGACGCTGCTCATATTCCTGCCTCTTTTCCATCCACTCTGTTGCCATGGTTTGGGCTTCCATAATTTTTCATCTTCTGTTTTGGGCCAAATGCTGCATTTGCCTCCATTCTCCAGTGGCCACTACCAAAATCTTCAGCACTTCATGTTTAGCCATGTGCGAAAGAGATCTTTAAAATATAAATAGGATGGCTTTTTCTAGATGAGGCAAGGGAAGCACTCATCCTGGATACAAAATGAAGAAGCTGTTGGTCAACTATTCAGATTGCTTTTTATGAAATATTTTTAAAAATCACTATTAATGAAATAATCCATGGTGAACAAAATGTCAGAATTTTAAATAGAAAAAGGGAATGGGATCTAATAATACCCTGGTAGGCCCTATTGGAATCTGAGACAAAAGTAAAAATGTGCCATTACATTCGTTTGTTTTCTTTTTAAAAGAAGAGGCATCATTACGCTGCCCAGGCTGGCACAGAACTCCAGGACTCAAATGGTCCTCCTGCCTCAGTCTCCAGAGCAGCTGGGACCATGGGCACATGCAATGGTATCTAGCAAAGATATATGCTTTTTAATATGCCTTTGAATGTTTGATTTCCAGAACATTAAAAAAATTAAATTATGAAATTCAAAAGCAGATATATTAAAAATCACATTGTTTGAACTTAAACAATTCATACATGCCAAAACCATATTATATTATTACTTGATTGTCTTGGTATTAGTGATTACAAAAGAATCAAATGGACGATTGTTTTCCTTTTTTTCTTTTTTTTAAATTTGTGTGTGTGGTACAGGATCTCACTATGCAGATCATACTAGTAGTGATTCTCCTGTTTTCAGCCTTCCCAGGGCTGAGGTTACAGGCATGTGCCACCACACCCAGACTCAATCACTGGCTCAGTGCACCTGGGGGCAGGGCTGGCATGGTGAGACGTGCTGGGAATTGAACCCTGGTCCCTGCACTTGCTTAAGCAGATTCTTAGCCGTCCACTGAACTATCTTGCTGGTCCTTGAACAATATTTGCAAAACCTAATTTTCCCTGATGCTTTTGCTCATATTACTACTTTTGCCTGAAATACTTTTGCCCAAATCTATTTCAATGAATAATAAAAATAAGCTTTTCATGAAATACCTTCCCTTCCCCTCTGCCCCCAAACCAGGCAGAACTCCTCATCCTGTATGCTTTTTACTGTAGTCTGTACATAATTCTTTCAGAGAACTAACAGCGTTTCAGGCATGTGTATTTCATTATTTGCCTCGACTAGAGTGGCAGTACCTTAAAGCCAGCTGTAAGTCTTATTTATTGTTGAATTCTCAACCACTACTACAAAATCTGGAGTTCTTTAAGAACTTAATAAAATTTGTTGAATGACTGAATTGAAGGACGTGCAAGAATGAAAAAAGTATTAAGCACAAAGAAATCACTCAAAAAGCTTTGTTAGAAGATGTCGAAAGTTCCTGGCCATGGTGGCACACACCTATAATCTCAGCCCTTGGGAGGCTGAGGCTAGAGGACTGCTGTGAGTTTGAGATCAGCCTGGGCTACATAACGAGATCATGGCCAGCCAGAACTGTAGAGTGAGACACTATCTCAAAACAAGCTAAAAAGAAGCTACTTTAAAGGCCTCTATGTATATTTGAGTAGAAAAAAATGTGCAGTAAATTAATACAAAATAGACAAATAATTCAATATAATTTATTAACTATTTAAATAAACCTTCCTTTATTGATTACTATGCTATTTATTTAATTAGAATTAAATTTATAGGTACAATTTAGATATACACATTCATCATAGGGAAATTGTACCTATCCATGATGTATCTTAGTTCTTCTTTTACTTCCCCATTCCCTCCCCTCTTCAACTCCTCTTGTCCTCCTTTTTTATTTACAAAGTTTTGTTTCCATTTTGCTATTTCTTCTTTTCCCTTCCATCCTCCCACTCAGTTCCTCTTAGCCTTTAAACAATTAATTTCTATTTTACAGTATCTATTATATATTTTGGTTCTTATTTATACTTTTAATTTTTCATACCAGACAGACAATGTGACAGTCACACATATGTCCAATTTATCTCACTTCAGAGTATGGTCTCAAGGTCCATCCATTTAACTGTAAATGTCCAAGTTTATCCTTCTTTATGGATGAGTAATACTCCTTTGTATAAAAGCATATCTTTTTTACCCATTCATCAGTTTATGTGCATTTGGGTTGTTTCCAAGATTTAGCTATTGCTGTAAACATGGGTGTTCATTCTTTTGGTTAGATACAAAGGGGAATAGGTGGGTCAAATGGAACCTCTAGTTCTAGAAATTTAATTTCCACAGTGGTTGCACCAGTCTATACTCACCACAACAGTAGAGAAGGATTTCTTTTCCTCCACGGCCTAGCCAGCATTTGTTTTGGTTGATTTGTTGATAATAGTCATTCTTTCTGGAGTGAAAGGGAATCTTGGTGTTGTTTTAATTTATATCTCTCAAATGATAATACTTGTTGAAAATTTTCTCATGTATTTGCTAGTTCTACTTATGAGAGATGTCTCTTTATTTCAGATGCCAATTCTTAGATTGGATATTTACATTTGGGGTATCAGATTTTTTTCAATGGCTTATATGTTTTAGATATTAGTTCTTGGTCTGAAGAATAACTGGAATTGAGATTTTTTTTCCCACATGGCAGCTTGTCTTTTTACAATACTGGTCATTTCTTTTGCTGTGCAAAGGCTTTTTAATGACTTGAGATCTCAGTTGTTGATTTTCCATGCAGTAAGGGTTTTCTTCATAAAGTCTTTGCCTACATCTATGTCTTTAAAAGTTCTACCTATTCTTTCTTGCAGGAGATTAAATGTTTCTGTTTTAATATTTAGACCTCTGATTGATTTCAATTTTAATTTAGTGCATGATGATATACATGAGTCCAGTTTTAGTTCTCCCCATGTGGAAAGCCAGGTTTTCCAGCACTATTTATTGGAGAGGTTATCTTTCTTCCAGTGAATGTGTTTGGTCTACTTACTAAAGACATAAGAGATTTTTGGAGTGTTTTCTGCAGCTTCTAGTCTGTTCCACTGATCCTTAGGTCTTGGTTTTTGTTTGTTTGTTTTGTTTTGTTTCTTCCAGTATCATGCTGTTTTTATGACAGTAGCTCTGTAGTATAATTTCAAGTCAGGGATTAGAATGCCCCCTGCGTTGCCTTTATTTCTTTTTGCTATTCTAGGTCTTTTCTGGTTCAAATGCATTTTGGAAATGTTTTCTCTAGTGTAACAATTTGGGGATGGTGACCATTTTTACTATATTGGTTTGTCTTATCCCAAAGTAATGGATTTCTTTTCACTTTTTATTTCCTCTTCAATCTTCTTGAAATAAATGAAGTTTTCAATGTATAGAATTTTTGCTTCACTTGGGGCTGGGGAGATGGCTCAGCAGTCTAAAGCACTTTCGCAGGCAAGCTTAGGCAATCGCAGCGGCTGTGGTTCAATCCCTGACACCACAGCCTGTGCCAGCCCCTCCCCTAGGGCAGGCTGAGCCAGCCATAATATTAAAAAAAAGAATTTTTTAAAAAAAGAATTTTTACTTCCTGGTAGCATGATTTCTAAGTATGTTTTCTTCAACAATATTGTGAACATTACGCTTTCCCTAATTCCTCAGTGAGTTTATTGTTTGTGTACAGGAATGTTATTGATTTTTGAATGCTAACTTTGTATCCAGTAATGTGATTGAACCTTATTATTAAATCTAAAAGATTTTTGGTGGAGTTTTTGGGTCTTCTGTGTAGACTGTCATGTCATCTGCAAATAAAGAGAATTTCCCTTCTTCATTTTTTTCTTTATTTATTTTATCTTTTTCTTATCTAATTACTCTGGCTAATGTTCCAGAGTGATATTGAATAGAAAAGGTCCTAGTGAACATCCTTGCCTTGTTCCTGATTTTAGAGAGAAAGCTTTGAGTTTTGACCATTCAGTATGAACCTGGTTATTGTTTTGTCATAAATGGCTTTTATCAGATTGATATAAAGATCACATATTCCAATTTTCTGTAGATATTATATGAAATGTTTCAGTTGTTCTTTTTCATGGAAGTATTTTATTTCTCCACAATTTTGAGGAGCCAGAAATATAGCTCAGTAGCACAGTGCCTGGCTGACAAGTATAAGGTCATGAGTTTAATTCTCATCACCCTCCAAAAAAAACCTGCGCCATAATTCTAAAAGATAATTTTGCAGGATATATCAATTTCGGTTGGAAATTATTTTCTTGTGAGGTTTGAAATCTCTCTTCAATCTCTCCCTAACCTCAAGTTTTGTATTGAGAAGTCTGCTGTGATTCTTATGGCCTTTCCTTTACAGATTTGTTAGTTTTTTTTCCTAACAAATTTTAATATACTGTTCTTGTGTTTTCTGAAACCTCAATTATTATGTGAGTTGGTATAGTTTTATTTTGGTCATGACTAACTGGAGTTCTGTATGCCTCACTTACTATATGTCAAATTTTTTATCCTTGGGAAGCTTTTTGCTATTACTTCTCTGAACAGTTTTTTTTAATGTCATGATGCTGACTCCTACAGTTTCATTCACCCCACTCAGTCTTAGTTATTCTTCTTTGCATCATCTTGCAGCTGTTGGATTGTTTTTGCATCACCCCTTGCTATTTTTAAGACACCTCTCTTTTCACGATCAGGAGCCATGATCCTATCTTCTAGATCTTGTAGTCTGTCTTAACTTTTTTTCATACAGTTTTGCAAACTTCCAATGAAAATTTTAATTTTCTGGACATATATTTGAATTTGTTTTGTGAACACAATTTCTTTCCTACATTGGGCATTTATGAGTTCCATTATTTTTCCTAAGCTCCTTCAAAAAATTCCGTGTCTACTCTAGAGTTGCTATGGAAAACCTCCATTATAATCATCATCTATTTTTAACCTTTGAGATTATTCCTGTTTTAATATTCTGTAATACTTTTGTATGTGTATTTTTTTATTTCTTCTACTGTCATTTCAATAAATTCAACTTGATGACTTCTAATTTCCTCTAT
>PVKN010041028.1:0-10627 GCA_004027915.1 Capromys pilorides
AATATAGAGACCAGACCCTGAAAGACTGCTGAGGCCACCATGGGGGCGCTGACAGGTCAGTTTCTATGGAAGGCCCTCTACCATCAGTCCCAAGCACCTTCTGAGGTGAAGACAGTACCCTCATTTCACAAATGCAATAAATAAGCTCAGAGTGACAAAGTGATTTGAGAATCACACAGCAAGTGTGATACAGAGCCAATGCTCACTCAGTCCTTGCTATATCAGCATAAGCTCCCTGAGCATCTCCTCACATACATTTGTACACCCTGGATGCTCACAAGAGCCCCATGTCACAAGCAGGGTAGATGTCACCTTCACTTCATGAGGAAATGGCCCAGAGCTTCTTTACTCCTAGGCTGAATCTTTTTCGTTTCTTCTTTTCTTTTGTGTTACCAGGGATCAAACTCGGGATCTCGTGCTCACCAGGAAGGTACTTATCCTAGGCTGAATCTTAAGAACTCTGATTTCTGCAGACACCATTCAACACAAACGCCCCAGCTCATGTTGGGACTAATTTCTCTCCCCCTCAAACCGTATCCCAATACCACCACCAGCAGAAACTGGAAGGCAGGTTGGGTTCCCTAGAAGAGACGATTCAAAGCCATGGATTCAGGCCACCTGTACCCATCCCTTCCTTCAGCATCTGTGCTAAGGGGCACTGAAAGCACAGCAGGAAAGTGAGAGGGCCTCTCACCCCAGGTTCCTTCCTCATTCCTCCACTGTTGGGTTTTCTCCCAGGTCTCAGGAGTTCAACAACCAGCCCTCTTCCCTGCCTCCATTCACCACTGTCGCAAAACAGCTGACAGCACTGGCTGGTAGGCATGCCCCACAGGACAAATTCACCCTAGGGAGGAAGGGAAACCCACCTTCCTACCCCCACCCCCACCCCCACTCCAGTCTCACGCTCTCTAGCCAATCAACAGCTCCATAGCAGGACTGGCCTGCTTGTAGCCCCTCCCTGCCAGGGGGAAGAGGCCAAGGAGGAAGTTGAGAGGAAGTGCTCAGAGGTTTCCCAGCAGTCAGAGTTCAGGGTTGCCATTCAGTGGGCCTCTTCCTATCTCTCCTGCCCTTCAGGAAAAGGAGCTGCCAGACAAGCTCCAGCCTGCTCCAATGAGGAGAGACCTTGTTCTCCCAGGCCCCTCCCTGCCAGCACTGGTTTACAGTACCAGCAAAAACCAGCTAGATGCTCTGCAGCTTCCCCCAAAACAGTAGCAAAAAAGCCTGCTGAGTTCCAGCCAGAGCCCTCTCAAGCCCAGCCTAGGCTATCAGCAGTCTATCCTCCTTGGACAAGACCCAACAAAACTTCCACCTCCACTCTGATTTACAAACTCATTATCTTGGGGTAAATGTTCCACCAGCAGAAGAAATCTAAATTGAAGGCAAACCTGTATTTCATAAAAAACGACACCCTCCCTCCCACCCCCACACTTGGATACTGAACATCAAACTCAGGACCTTGTGCTTGCCAGGCAGGTCCTTACCCCACCGAGCTATCTCCCTGGCCCCAACCCATATTTCAAAGCAAGTCTAAAGCTGATCAAGAACATAACAGACTTCTCCCCTGGCTTCCAGAGCACCAAGCAGATGAACCTTACAGGTGCCAGAAAAGACTGGTAAATGGCCAAGGTCTACCACACCTGGATCTGCCTGACAAACCTTGAGAAGGCGGCCCTTGGCCACAGCCAGCTCGCAGAACTTCCTGCCTCTTCCTTCCAGCTCTGACTCATTTCCCACTCAGCAGGGACCCTCGCTCTCCAATGCGCTGGAAGCGGGAAGCACACAGGTGGTGGCTGGGGTCTCCTTTAGGAGCAAACTGTGTTGTGTTGAGGCTTTCTAAAAGATTGTCCTGGACGCTCACAGGTGTGTGCCTTCTCACATACAGGCACATGCATCTACCCAGATGCTTCCTCAAAGAATTCAGCATGGCCTTCTAAGTGTTCCAGAGCCCATGGCTCCAGCCCAGTCACAGATCTGGCATTGTGAGGTCTGCAACTTTTTCATGGCCCAGCAAATCAGCAGGCACAGGGCTAGTGGCTGACGGGGCCACACTAGGCAGTTCCAAGAGTACACAGGAGCTCTCCCCTTTTACATGATCCAAAAAGCTTTGTACATAAGGCAGATGCAGGGCAGAATGCGATCAGGGCATCTGGATAATCCAGTCAGATCTCTCCAGTTAACACAGAGTCCAATTCATGTCACCTCCATCAATGCTGGGCTCAGGCCAGGTCCTCCTGCTGAGCACCAGGATGGCCTTGGCCTTACAGCCTTTCTCATACATGCTCACAGGCACACACCTCCTCAGGTTCATTATGTAAGCAAACTGGTCTAGGTGAGGAAACCTGCCCTTAAGGTTGAAAGGGAGAATGTACAAGAAGATTCCTGTTCAAACCGGCATGGTAGTGCACGCCTGTAATTCCAGCATTCAGGAGACTGAGGCAGGAGGATCAATGTGAGTTCGAGACCAGACTGGGCTTCAAAGTGAGTTGAAGGCTGGCCTGAACTGCATAGCTAGACCCTATCTCAAAAAGGCAGGCGCGTGCGCGCGCGCACACACACACACACACACACACACGCGCACACACACAGAGATTCCTGCTGAAAGCTGGTCATCAAGTAAACAACCTAAATTTTAGTCAGCAGGGTCACTTCCCATCCTTTTTGCTTTAAGGGGGAAAAGAAAGTGAGTCCTGAAGATTCAACTGCTGTGGACAGGTTATTTGGATACATGAATTCTTTGGCTTTCCTCTGCTCACTCATCCCCTAAAATGCCCTGATCTGGTACCAAGAAGCCCACTGAGTAGCTGAACTTGTTCTGTCCTAGTTCTCACCACTTCGTGGAGGGGCAGGGTTCTGCCACATTTTGGGAGCTTTTCTCTGTTTCTGAACAGAGGTACATATACTTCCCCTCACCTTACAATCTGTGGCATCTTTTTTGTTGTTGTTTGTTTTGCAGTATCAGGGATTGAACTCAGGACCTTGCACTTGCCAGGCTTATGCCACTGAACTATATCCCTAGCCCCCATCTTACAATCTGATCAGGGCTTGCTTAATTGTGTAAGGGTGGAAGGCATGACAGTGGCAGTCTTCTCTCCTTCCCTGTGTGGTCGTACAGGCTTCAAGTAAAATGAGGGTGAAACCATGGAGGGCTCCCTGGAGGAAAGGGCTGAGTCAGTCCTGTTCACTTGGAGCACAGTGCCTGGTGCACAGCTGGGATATACCTGGCACTTTGTAATTGTGTTGATGGTGGCAGCAGGTGACACAGTCTCTCTATCGCTAGAACCGCACAAAGGATATTATGGGTCATCACAAGCACAGTCCACTGTTAACCCTGCTTTGGATCCCAAAGGCTGGGGAAGGTGTATGGGGGTGGATGTCCCAGCCCATTAATTCTGTAAAATCCTAGCATCTAGATCTTGAATATCTCCAGTGACTCCTGACCTTGAGGCCCGGTTGGTTGCTTCTACTGAGCCTGCGGACTGCTCTGCTCCCGCCCTTGCCGGCTGCGCTCAGCTCTGCTCAGTTCCACTCCAATCCTCCCCGCCCACCGTGGCGGCGGCGGCGGCCGCACTAGCTGCAGGCGCGCGCCGGCGCGCACACATAACACACTACTACCTCCTGCATGACTCATCATTGAAGCAACAATAGGCAGAGAGAAAGGAAAGGAGGGCGAAACACTCCACCACAACCGACCCAGCAGAGGGGTGGGAGTGGGGGCTGTAGGCAAGCACAATTCACAGAAACTGCACACTACTGGTCCAAGACTGAGGCCCTCGCAGCAGACAAGACTGGAGTCTTCCCCCTCTGCCTTCTTTATGCAACATTGAATCTAGGACCACCATCAAGGGCGCACGGGGATAGGAAGCATCAAAATGCTTGTGAGAGAGCGCCAAAGTTTGCTCCTTCTCAGACCAGCTCATTCCACAGTGTGACAGGGGACACATGAAGGCCTGGTTGAGAACAGGGTTTTTTTTTGGGGGGGGGGGGTCAGGCAGATATGAACTCTAAATGTCCTTTCGCTCGGAGACTTTGATGGTTTCCCTTGCCTCAGGATTATAGACGGAGATTCAGGTGAAAACCAAAACGCGAGCGCAGCTCCTCTTTCGCAGGGCAAAGGCTCTCCCCAGGAGACGCCAGGGCCCAACCCGAGGCAAAGCCCCTGGCCGGCCCCGCCCAGGCCCCGCCTCCAGCCAAACTCTAGCCTTCTAGGAGGGGCCAGGCCCAGCAGTCCCCAGCGGGAGTGTCCCCCGTGCACGTGGTCGGGGGCGGGACCAGTCCACGTCACCACCCGGTGTAACCAACGGGCTTGGAACGCATGCACACGCAACATTCCAGCCCAGAGCGGGTTTGGAACGCGCAGACACGCCACATTCCACACCGGCTAAAGCGGGGCTGTTGGAGGGGGGTCCCAAGGCTGTCTACAGCGACCCGAGGGCCGTCTCACAGACACCAATCTGCCCGGCTTTCACCCAAACCCCTGACGCGCGACCCAGCCCAGCCCTGGGAGGCGGGGTCAGGCGGGGCCGGCCAGGATCATAAGACACGCGATGTCATTTCATTCTGCAAAGGCCGCCTCCGCCCCAAGCGGCGCGTAGATCTGCCAGGAGCGCCCCCCCGCACCCTCCCGCCGGGGCAGGGGAAGCCGGAGAACTGTTCGGCGTAGAGTAATCCCCACCCCCACTTTGTTACACACACGCCCACTCGTGTGCGGTACACACGTTCGTGTACACGTCCGTGCATCTGCTCTCCCCGAGGCACCCATCACACACTCCCCTGTGCACACACGCACGCACACGCGGGTCTACCACCCCCACGCAATACCAACCTTTACCCCACCCCCCGGCTTACATCTTCAGAGTTACTAGGGGCGCCGCCGGCCCACGCGAAAGGAGCCCCCAGTCAAAGGTGCACAGGGGTGCTGAGCAGCTGGGGTTGTGCCCGCAGGAGCCGGGTCCCTAGCTGCATGTTAATGAATTCATTAATTATTTTAACTGCCCACATCATCCCTCCCGGGCGGTGGTTCTTTTGGAGAGCTGTGCACAGCCCGGCTTCTCAGGCTGCCAGGAAAGAGGGTCTGCCTGCGGTCTCGCGTGGGTTCAGGAGCCAGGGTCACTCGCCTCCCCTTCCCCGTGCCCCAAGGGCCCAGCCCGGCCGCTCACCACGTGCTCTCTGTTGTTGCTGTGCTTGCCATTCCAGGAAGCGGGCCGCCTCCAGTAGCGTCTCTATGCTCATCGCGCTGAGAGCGGCCGGGGGCGCGCAGGGGCCGAGGCTGCGGCCCGCGAGCCAGGCACAGGTCAGGCTGGCGAGCGGGCAGGAGGGAGGGATCACCTCCGGGGGGCGACAGGGCTGGGCGGCGCAGCGCACTCCACAGGAAAGAATGGGGGGAGCACGGGCAGAAAAATCAATGTCTCCCAAAATATTTGCAAAATACAAATTTGCAAATTTAAAAAAATTGATGCAAAAAAAGGCGGCACCGCCTCCTTCCTTCCCCTCCCTCTCTTGCTCCCCTCTGATGCCTCCCGCCCCGCGGCCCCCAAGAGTCCCGCCGACAAGAAAGGGCTTTGCAACAAGATGGCGAGGAGGCACCGACACACACAACAAGGGAAGGAGCCGCGCTGCCCCCGGCCGCCGCCCCCGCTACTACACCGGGGCCGCAGCCAAAGCCCGGACCGGAGCCCCCGCCCGCAGGGCCCAGGCGTCTCGAGGAGGGGCGGGGTCGCGCGCAGGCTGGCTCCGCCCATCACAGACGGCGCGCGCACGCGCGCGCGCACACGTGGCCTGGGTGGGGGTGGGAGATGTTGAAGCCAGGTTTGTTCGCTGTGTTCCGCTTTCCCGCGTCGCCCCGCCCCGTTTGCAAGCCACTAGTTGAGCAAGGGGTGCATGCACAGGTCATTCACAATAATCTGTCCTGCAGGAGGGAAGCATCGAAAACTCAAAAAATTTAAGTTAGTCGAGATAAAGATATTCCAGTTTGGGGAAACTTTACAATGGACTGGCCTGATTCCTAGGTCTCTGCTCCACACCCACCCGCGACCTAAATCCCGCAACTACCTCGCTGTCGCAATTCCCCCGGGATCCGCCCCGGGGCGGAGCTGACGGCTGCAGGCTTGGAAAGATCGGGCGTTGGAAGTGGAGTAGTAATCCGGCTCCGGGTTTTGTCTCCGTTCCTCCCCCCGCAGTGCGTTCGCATCCTATTAGACTACGTCACCGGGCCACGGGCCAATGGACGAGCAGGACAACACGGCATGGAGCGGCTCCACATGGACACCCCGCGCCGCCAGCCTTCTGTTTAAAGGGCCAGTGTCGGCCGGGTCACAGCGAGTTCGGATGGGGCCACTGGGTGAACGTCGGGTGAGACGCCTAAAGGGGAATCCCGTGGTTGTACTGTAGCCTGCCCTCTACTGTTCACCACCCTCCCATTTAAAACCACGTTTTTCTCTTCCCTACCCCTAAATTTTTGTCTTTGTTCACTCGTGTGATATGAGTAGCGATTCCGGACTGTGCTGGAGCACAGGCCAACGTTTGCTCTGGAGCCAGGGCAGTGGCGGTCAAGGCTTACCTTCCCTAGCCTAGGCCAAGGGGGCGTGGCCCAAATCAAGAACAACAACGTGGAGGGCGGAAGCGGGCCCTCCCGGCCGGGCGACCGAGGCTGCGGGCTGTGCGCGGGGCGGGGTCGCTGCGTCTGGCTGTAGCCGCGCTCTCTCTGGGGCCCGCCCTCCCGCCTCTTCCTGGCGCTAGTGTTTAGGTGCGCCAGGCGCGCAACTAGAAACAGACCTGTGAGGTCAGCCTGCCCAGATCCTCTTACTTCGCTTATAAGAAAACTGAAGCTCAGAAACAGGAAGGGACTTGTCTAAGATAATTCAGTATTCCAGCCTTTCTTTGCCCCTTGAAGAGGAACATTTACCTCTGATCCCAGGGTGACTCTGATGTTAGTTTTGAAGCGGAGCCCTGGATTAGAAACCAAAGAGGAACATCAAACTGCCGGGCAGGAAAGGGTCTGACCACTTGACACTGTGATATGGGGCAACAAAAACTGCCTGAAACCCAACCATAGTGTTCTGCTTCTTTGCTGGAAGCCACATCATCACTGGTAAAGTTGGCAGTGACAGACACAGGCCGGCTTGAACGCATATTTGGGGCACCCAGGAGCATGTCCACTTCTGCTGTCACAACCTGAGCCAGAGGATATTAGGGCAGCAGGTTCTTAGGTTAACTCTGAGAGTAGGGCAATGTAAGCGGTTTCTGAATTCTGGAATCTGGGCTTCACCATTACATAGTGCCAAAGCAATCTCTCATGGGGACAGTTGAGGTAAGTCGTGCTGCCAGTTCAAAGCACACTGCATCCTCACAGGTCTACATGCCCATGTCAGGGACTGGCAGGAGAAGAGCTGGGAGCGTAAAACCCTATACAGACATTTGCTGGCTTTGTCGCTTTCCTTTGAAGGCATCATAGTGCATTTGCATCCTACACAAAGAAACCCTTCACAGAAGATCCCAGAGATCAGAAACCTCATACAAATCATCTGATCTTGGCACATATATGTTCAAGCATCTGGAACTGTGCAGGGAGAAAGACAAACGTCTGGATGCCACTGACTTAGCTTATGACGACGGTGGACCAAAGCTAGATTAGAACACAATAGTCTAGTTCTTCATGGGAGGAGGTCTTTTTCCTAGGAAGGCATGATGTGTACTAGTCCTGACATTGCTTCCTTTGTGTGCCGCTTGTTTTCTGGTATGGTTGGGCCTGGCCCATTCTGTACAAGAGAAAGTGGGAAACTTAAAGGCAATATATGGGCAGATGGGAGGTGGGGGTGTAGTAGGCAGCTGAATTAGATAGAAATATTATAGGCAGTCAGACAGGGCCAGGCCCTCAAGGACCACATGGAAGACAAGGTGACTTTACAACTAGACACTCCTCCGCCATGGGTCAGATCTCAAGATGAGTAAATCAAAGCAACTACATACTTCCTTAAGGGTGGGCATCAGGGATCGATAAGTTAAATAAGTATCAGTCACCTTGAAAGAGCCTGGAAAGAGTTAGGAGCCCAAGCCCAAAAGGTGGTGTTCTTGCCCACTTGCTATGTAACTTGCCTTCCCATTGGATCCCAATTTTAATCAATCTTACCTGAGTAATGGTGCTTGTAACTCATTGGTTGACCATAGTTTTGTTCCACCTCATAGCCACCTAAGTGAGTTCCCATGTCTTCTCCACCTTAGACCCACCTCACCATGTGGTTTTCCTCTGTAAAAGTCCCTGGAAGAAACAGCTTCCCGGCAACACCCACTCAGGACCCTCCCTCCTGTCCCTCTCTAGGACAGGAGCGTTCTTTCCCTCAATAAATATGTTCTGTTCATTACCTCCGTCTATTCCTAAAATTCATTCTTTGGTTTTAGAGAACATGAACTCGTCCCAGGTACTTTTCAGGTTGGGAGATCAGTTTTCCCTGTATCATTTGAAGGTTCCCCATTGGAGGTCATCCACTCCAGATCAGTTTTTTCTTCCTGCATGGGTGTGTGTGTGTGTGTGTGTGTGTGTCAAACACTATACATCATAATATGTAATTTCTCATACAAAATTTCATTTTGCTTAGAGTCAGCATCATAGAATTCAGCTTAGAGAGCTATGTACAGCCAGCCTGTCCTTGCCTTCCTGAGGTAGTCATGGCACCCATAAAACCCTACAGTTTTTCCTACTGAAATCCAATTTTCTTGACTCTGTCAGGAACCAGCTCTATACCATTCAATAGGCACCAAGAAGCCATATTCTGAAGACAACTTGTCCTTCAGGAGTGAGGAAATAGGAGATAAAAGTGGGGTGTCCCCAGGTGTGGTGGAGGCTGAGGCAGGAGGACTGCTGGCAATTTGAGGACAGTCTGCACTACATATTGTCTCAAAAAAAGGGGGGGGGGAACAAATTTGAACGCTGGCCTCTCCTTTGTTCCCAATACCCCACCTGCTCCAGAGCTTAGTGGTGATGCTTGCTATTTAAAACAAACAGCCTTACTGGCTTCACATGATCATCTGTTTATTTGGGTCATATGGGGACAGCAGCCAGGAGATGGTTGGCAAAAGGTTTAAAAAGGAGGCTTTTTCTGGGCTCCAACTTTCTTACAGTAGAAAGAAAGGGCCTGAAAATGCCCAAACAGAATTTCTCATCAGTCAAGGTTTCTCTCAGTTCAAGATGGACAGCAGGAGTGGGAGACATGTATGGGGAAGGGGAGAAGTCAAAGATAGTGAATAGGGCTACATAACACTTTAGTCCCAGCTTCCTGCCCCAAAGTAATGGAGTCAGGGTAGAAGCTGACAAGAGTTTTCACCCAAGCGGAGAGAAGCTTTTCTGATGTTTCAGCACACAGCTTGGCAGGTGTGTGGAATAATCCCAAGGCTAATCATCACCAAGCAGTTTTGCTAAAATCACTATATGGTTTCTATGCACTTAGGGCCACTGAGGCAGGAGGAAACCTGTCATCCACTCCTGTGCATTTTCTTATAGGAGGGTTTCTATTTTCAGTCATCTTCCTCCTGTCTCAGGTATCCCACACTCAGCTCAAACAAGCTGAACTGAAGAATTTCCTTAGCCTTCCTACCACTGCCCCCTTCACCTCAACAACATAGTACAGGTACAGCTCTAAGAGCTGTAGGAAAATCAGGTCCCTGACTCCTCCCATGTGATGAAATGTGGGAAAAGTGTGAAGCTAAAAGTACAGCTGTCAGGGGTCTGGTGAGATGGTTCAGCGGTCTAAAGTGCCTGCTTAGGAAAGCTTAGGCAACCGCAGGGACCGCGGTTCAATCCCTGGCACATGCTGTGCCAGCCCCACCCCCATGGCAGGCTGAGCCAGCTATAATTTTAAAAAGTTCACCTAAAAGTACAGCTATCTCCTCTAGAACCCAGAAGATGCCCTAGCCCTTTGGGTCTGACTTCTCAACTTTTGCTAGTGGCTTTTAGGGTACTTTTCAACCATCATATGTACACAAGACTGAAGGAAAAGGGGCTAGGAAGATAGCTCAGTAGAATAAGCACTTGCCTGGCAAACACAAGGACCTGAGTTCAATCCCCAGTTCTGAAAAAAAAAAAAGGAAGACAGGAATAGGGTGATAAGGGATGGGGTGGGGGAAGGGGGAAGAGAAAGGGACAGAAGACTGCTACACTTGCGACACACTGATATGCATTTAACAAGTATTTATTGTAAGCTTAACATGGCTAAGTATCTAAGTAGCCAAGGCCAAAAGACCTTTGGTAAGCCAGAGTGGAATAAAAGGTCACAGGACAGAATTCATCCCTATAGGCATACTGGGAAAGGTTAATGTGTTCCAACAACATGCTGGATGTAGGACAAAAGGTGATCCAACTACACTACATCTAGTAAGGACACCCAGTATACGCACTGCAGTTCCCAGATTTATCAAGAGGTAGAAAGAAATTAAGTGGGGGGGCCGGCGAGATGGTTCAGTGGTCTAAAGCGCCTGCTTAGGAGGGCTCAGGCAACTGCGGGGACTGCAGTTCGATCCCTGGCACCACATGCTGCGCCAGCGCCACCACCAGGGCAGGCTGAGCCAGCCACAAAATGAATAAATAAAGAAACAAACAAACACAACAAGCAAACAAATAAATAAATAAATAAAATTA
>PVKN010041029.1:0-10616 GCA_004027915.1 Capromys pilorides
CAGAAGCACAATTTATCACACATTTTACCAAATCAACATTGACTTGTAATTATTTAATCTTTAATTTATCAAACTTAGTCCTTCATTGCGAGCCAGTTGAAAGATTATATATTGACTTTGCTACAGTAGAACATTATCTCCCACCCTGGAAGTCTGTTGTAATAGACATGCAAGTCATCTGTTTTTGCATTTGACAGTTATAATAGAAAAAAAAATGCTTAAACTGAGTGAGCCGCCATGAAGTGTGCTGTAATCAACCTGAATAACCAAAGCTCTTAAGCATTATTAGTGAAACATTTTCAGTTTTCACTTACATCTCCATCTTCCCAAAAGAATCACAGGAGATTGAGTTGAAAGTCACCCATCCTGCCTAAACAAAATGTACCATCTGTGGCACAAATGTTGGCACAGCCCTTATTCTTGAGTGAATAGTTTGTTTCTATGATAAATGTAGCTACGTGATTTTCTATTAACTTAGTCCCTTTCCAGCACTTTCCCCGTTATTTATACAAAGAGATTTTTGGCAACCATGTTACCAAACTGTTAAATAAGGGAGTGTGAAGAAACACCTGGAGACTGAGACTGTGAGAAAGATTTTATGCCACCTACACTCAGGCAGGCTGGAATTGAAGTGACAGCAGCTATCTGTAGGGGTGACTCAGTGTGTACAGAGGTTAGTGTTGAGAGGTCACAGTTTCAAAGAATCCAGATGAAATGATTGAAGTCAAAGCTGGAAGGACAATCAGTGCATGTGTGCAGATAGAGCTGGGCTCAGGAAGACTGCAGGTATGGTCCTCAGCTTTTTTATGGATCTTAGCTCTTGTTCTCTGAGGGCAGTCTCTTGTCAGTAGTGAGGAACATCAAGGTCTTTATCAGGTCAGGCCTGACATTTTCATCTTTTTGTTATTAAATATAGAAAGAAAGAAGAGGGGGTTTATCAGGGCTACTTCACGTACGATAAATGGGGCATCAGAGCCAACATTTATCTATTGGTAATCGCTTTTGTATTGTCCTGCAAAAATTGAATGAAAAGGCTGAGGAGGTGTGGCCCAAAGAGAAGGAGGAGAGCAATAAAACCAGAACAGTCACACCACGCATCCTGCCTGGAGAATTTCTGTCCTGCTAATGGGAGCGAAAGTAGCTATGGATGTTTTCTTACATACAGTTGTATGTCAGACTGGTAAAAACCTAGACTTGCGGAGGGATTACAATAGCTGTATAGGTTGCTCTAGACATAGAAATATAGAGGAAAAGTTTGGCTAAGGTAGGATTGGAGCAGTTCATCAAAGAATGAATTAACTGCAAAGTTTTGTAAAGATATTTAAGGATAATCTGTGGGAGAGCAACTGTGGGGCAGAGTGAGAAAAAGAAGAGTGTTAACAAGGACAATTGTGGTAGGTAAGGGGAGGGGAGGGGCTCAACTAAGGCTATGGTGAATGCAAACACAGGGAAAACGATTTTTATTCTCCAGATAAAAGACGATTGAGCTAGAGTCGCACAATAATAGAGTAGAAGTCTGAAGATGGAACTAAGGCAGTCCAGCCTAGACTGATGAAACAAAATAGGATATGTGACCTAGGATAGCTAATGACAAGGCATTTAGGTGATATCTGGAATTCTGATTAACATAACAGATGTGGGGGAGATTATATGTGACTTTTCAGAAAGAGGAAGGGTCAAGTCAACTGTGAGCGGATACAGTTCTATTCTGGGGTGGTGAATTCACTGTGTGATGTCTTGTACATGAACAGCTCTCAGGTGCTATAGATGAATCTGGAAGATCCCTGACTTTGTTTGTAGGATTCGTAAGTTTAAAATTTTAATTAAAACCAATTTATTAGTCAGGTTATCTTAAAGGTCAGGTTATCTTCATAAGGCTGGGTGTGGTGGACAAACTAATGGCCAACTTGTAATGCCTCGCTGAACTGAGTCAGTGTGGTTCTAGGCATGGAAGACCCACCTGAGGATTGCTGCCACTGACATGAAAAGAGAACTGGAAAGGAACATGGTGTGTTGTTGATTCTCCTGTAAAAACTTGTCACATTGCTGGCTTTCCTGCTATGAAATTGGGTTTCTCATCACTGGAGGAACTCAGGTCCTCATTGTCCCTGAGGATGGCTAGGATTCTATGAGGGGACACTTTCATCCTTTCCTTGAGTGCCACTTCCTGACTACAGTGCAGCTCCCACAGACCCCCTCATCTGACTGGTGCGGACTTTCTAGCTTTTATCACCCACCTATGGGCCTTCCCAGTGCAGATACTTGGTACAGATCTGTGTGAGCCCTGAGGTACCTCTTGGTGGATGAGGACTAGGAAATTACTTCCCAGTGGCTGCTCCTTCATTCGGCAAGAGGAGTTCTATTCAGTAGTCTGTCTAAGCCTAAAGGATCCACATTTTATTAGCTTAACAATTTTTGATGACATGTGGGAAGCATTTAACACTAATGAACATTTTTTTTTTTACTAACAAGAGATTGTCAAATTATTGCACATAGACAAAAATAGGAACTGCCTTTGTAAAACTAGTTTTGACATAATTTTGATGAGTTGGCAGTCTGGGTGGAAGGATATCCTTAACTCTAATGACATCTATTAGCCAAATTAAGTTAAATACAAGTATTTTAAAAAATCCACAGAGGAAAAGAGAAAAACAGCTGTTAAGTGCAAACAAAACAGCTGTAAGTATGGTAACTAGTTACAAATAGACAGACAGACAAACAAACATACATAAAACAGTTTATATATTACCAGGGTACACATTCGTGTACTTGGCCAACTTGAATTATAATAACTCTTTTATATAAGACTAATCAGAACATTTATAGGTCTATTAACCAAGATCTCTTATAACAAGAATCAAAAGAATAAAAACCTTTTGCCTGTAATCAATATTTTCATTGTATTTTATCTTGTCTTAAGAATGTTGGCAACCCTGTGCTCACTTCTTTCATTGAGACTTTGGTTTTTACACTTTCTGCCACCTATGCAGATATTCCTTTTCTTCTAACATTGTTCATGGGCTCCCTCTCTTTGAGACTTAACGTAGTTTGGGCTAGCATTTCTTGACAATCTTTTAGATAATTGTAGAGACATTTTTTTGGCTCTGATTGCCACAAGAGTATTTGTTTAAATTTTCAAAGCTAGTTGAAGCATCATTTCAGTTGTTTTTGAGTGAGTAATCGATCTGTGACGTGTTCCCTGTAGAGCCAGGATTACAGGCCTGTGCCGCCATGCCTGGCATAACCAAGGCAAGTGAAGGGGAGGGGAAGTCATCTCCCTACTACATGATGTCTCCTGTGGCTCACAAGTATTGCTTCTATTAGATAATTAGTGACAGCCAGGTGTATAGGGAGGGTGGTGGCCAGGGATATCAAGTGTGAGCAGGGACATCAGAAGTGGCGAGGCTGGCAGTTTTTTCTTTAGCCTATCAAAATGAACTGTCTCATTGGTGGGCCCATGAAGTCCTTTTATTATACAAGAAACCACATCATCTTGGCTTGTTCTTAGATTCTGCCTGAATGTGCCAGTCAGTGTGTTTTCAGGGAATAGCTGCAGTGCACAAGAGAAAATCCACCTGAAGAAGGATCATCTGCATAAGACTGAACCAGGAAGATTGCTTGCTTCCACTCTTCTGAAGAAAGAGCAGAGCCAAGGATCACATTTACACATCAGTCAAGCTTAGGTTATATGACTGAGTTAGGTACTAAAACTCTTGGATATACTTGATATGTCTGAGGAAAAGGGACATAGATGTTGGGTAGTTTTGGAGAGATCTGTCAAAGACAAAGGCTCATAAACTCTAACAATTTTATGTGCACCTTCCACCTCCTGGGGAGGGGGCTGGAATGGGGGCCAAGGTGTCAGGGCCAAACTGATATCCAGACTGACGAGGAGGGCCAGGTGTAGCAGGCACAGTACATAGAACAGATGCTGCATGAAGAGGAGGACCTACAAGAGGAGAAAGAATAGCTATAGCAGCTGTGCGAAATTCAGGGTGAAGAAGAACCAGGTATGGCAGCAGGACACACTCAAAGAGGTTGCAGGGCTGCTGGTGGAGGGTCCAGAAGAGAAGGAGCCATTCCATCAGCCAGAGGTGCTGGAAACTGCAGGGGAAAACATCCAATGGGGTTAGATATCAGAGGAATATCTGCATATTATAAAGAGGGTGCAGATGAGAGAGAAAGAAGGATTTGGGAGGGTGTTCACGAGGTGCACACAGTGAGCATTTCATGGAGGTTAAAGGATGCCTTAATGTATTATTTTCTGACCACTTTTTTTAGCTGTTGGGAATACTTATATAATGACCACAGGATAGAAGGATTGGGTTCCCACTTTTTGCCTATGTAGTGTTATAGAAAGATAATGGATTCTTAGGTTTCAGAGCATGTTGGAAGTAGGGACATTTCATAGATTTTAAGAGACAGCGTAAGGAAGACAAGGGGGTATAGAAGGATTGTTCCACACCAACAGAGAAAGTAACTTTATGCCTCCTGTGCCTAATTAAAAGCAGCACCTCAGCCTGCACTGAACATCTTCGGTTGTGCCCACCGAGTGAATGAGCAAGGCAGTCATCGCCACAGAGCATCAGTCAGCAAGTGAAGCCTATCTCCCTGGAAGCATCCATGATTGGCACGTGTTTAAAGGTACAGAGAAGGAGCAAGCCAAGGTGTGAGAGGAGAGAGCAGATCTAGGGAGCAGCGGAGAGCACAGAGGGAGGAGGTTCGGTGTAGAGAGGGTAAAACATTCAGAGTTAAAGCCGTGGTGGCAGATGTCGGCGGTGGGGAGATCTCCAAGGTACAAAGAGTGTTAGAAACCCAAAAAAGGGAGAGAACTTATAAGATTTGAAGTGGTCAGCATGGCTGGAGCTAGGGAGCTGCCTGGAGCACTACAGCAAGGCCCAGGATTGGTGCTAGTGGGTGGTCTCAGTCGAAAAATGCTCAAGATCAGGAGCAACACTGGCTCCACCCCCGGATGGGATTCCTTGTCAAATCCAAGTCACAGCACTCATATGATAAAGAATGGCATGTGAAGAGACAACCCAAGACTATGACTGTGGGGAACATTTGGTTCTACCTATGTACAGGCAGTCTGGAATGGGAGTGAGATCAGCAGCTATGTGGATGGGAAGCTAAGTGTATATAGGTATTCGAGTTGGAGGTTGTGATCTCAAAGAATTCAGGTGAACTATCTGAAATCACAGCTGTAAGAGCAATCAAGGCAGGCATGTAGATAGAACTGGCATCCAAAAGACTGCAGCTCCAGTCCTACATTTCTTTATGGCTCTTAATTCTTGCTCTCTGAGGGAAGCCTCTTGTGAGCAGTGAGCAGCAAGAAGGACTCTCCCCTGCCAGGCCTGATATAAACATGCAAAAATGTAGACATACAGTGGTGACCACAGCTTAGTCTTGAACTCCCCTCTGTCTCCAGCAATGTCGTCCTTTCTCTAGCTATCTTTACTTCGCTCTCTTCTCGCTTCTGTTCCCTTCTCTGTTGTCTTCATGATGTACTAACAAAATGGAAGGAGGCATTCTGAGAACATAATTTTAAGTGATCTCAGACTCACAATCTTAAATATTACGTTGCTCTTCTTATTTGTGAAACCAAAAAATAAGTAATGAGAAAATGCAAGACATGATAAAAAGTAGGGAAACTGGTCTCCTACAAAGGGGAGGGGACCAAGGGAGAGAGGCAAATGAGAAGAAGCAGAGCGGAAGGGGATGTGAAAAGAACTAAGATGTGCTATTGTTGTAGTTTGTGCCTAGTGTCCCCCCAAGCCTCATGCAGTCATGGGGCGGCTTCTGGAGTGTGTGCCTGCTTATCGTGGATGTGGGTGCTGCCGCTGCACTAGGGTGGGTAATCTGCACTACACCATAAGGAGGGGAGGGAGGTTTCCTGGAAGCTGCAGCTGCTGCCCTCCTTTGCTCTTTGCTCTTTGCAGCCACCATCAACGGCTGCTCTGTGCCATGTGCCGCACTGCCTTGGAGTCACCTGAGTATGGAGTGAAGTCCCCACTAACTGAGCTAAATAAACCTTTCTTTCCTTAATACTGGATTTTGGATATTTTGTCCCAGTGATGAGAGAAAAGTAACTGAGATAATTATATAGATGTGCCAACTCCCCACAATGAATCTAAGTTACTATATTATTATTATTATTATTATTATTATTATTATTATTATCTTTTTGAGACAGTATTTCACTATGCAGTTCAGTTCAGGATGACCTTGAGCTCACTTTTGTAGCCCAGGCTGGTCTTGAACTCGCACTGATCATCCTGTCTCAGCCTCCCAAGTACTGGAATTACAGGTGTGCAACACCATGCCTAGCAAATCTAATCATTATGCATTGTAAACATACACTGGTAAAAAAAATAGAAGTCGAGAAAAGGAAATATATGTGAGTCATGTACATGTATAGAAGAGAAGCACCAGGTTTATTAAGATTGCAAAAAGCCACCTGAAGCACCTGAAACACTAAAGCAGTAGAATGTGTAATCTTAATGTCTGTTAATTAATGGCAATACAATGCCTGCATAAATCATTAGCATATCTGTTTTCAACATGCTAATAAATTTGTTGATATTTCACAGAAATGCAGATTTGCAATTCATTTTTTAATATCTAGTTTCATTTAAATTATATAGCCCTTAAAATTAGGTGCCTTGAAAAGTAGGAAATTAAAATTCATTAAATTGAATTTTAGCAAAACTGAAGGCAGCTATTGTTATAGATGAATAACAGTAATTGGGGTGTTTTGAGATAAACAATGCTATCTTCCTTTAGTTTGTAAGATAATCCATTTAGCATTGTTTAAGAAGTATGTCACCACCTGTATCTTACTCATTTTAGGCATATGAAAATGCACAATATAACAAAACTTCAGTCAGTCAACATATCAAAAACAATCGTGACCTATTTCTAATATCGCATTGATAATTACTTGAAATTCATGTCACTAGCGTACTTCTGTACAGGGCGTCCTTCTAGACTTGGTCACTTCTCGTTGCTGAGACATAGCACCCTACACCTACAAGGCTAGCGCGGAAAGGTCGCTTTCAGATTGCAGTTTGTAGACGTTTTCCTTGACAGCCATCTGGTTCCAAGCTCGGTAGGCATGGCAGAGGAACGGGGAGAAACTGCTCCTGGCTGCAGGCAGAAGGCAGGGTGCGATCCGCCTGCTTTCTTTCTGTTCCTTTCTGTTCCCTTCAGCTATAAGCCTGTGAGTTGGCGCCACCCACTCCTAGCGTGGAGCTTGCATTACTCACACCCAGAACTACGTTAAGCTGATTTGGTGGATCCCACCCTTAGTCCCAGCATCGCGCACTCCAGATCCAGCCCTTCCTGAGAGCCTGACCTGTCAGAACACATGGCTTAGGAGGGACATCCAGTAGATGCCATCATGAGGGCCTTCTGCACATTATTTTGCAGTTTTAAAATATGTCTGATTCTGAATTTGTTCTATATAATTTGATTTATGCCCCTACCCCATTTGTTAAAATGCACACTTTCCAGTGTCACCAGTTAGAACTTTATGAATTTTAGGTGTTAACTCTTTAGCAAAGCTCATTTTAAGCAACTTTTATGCAAACTATTGATTAGGGTTCAGCTCTCCATCCACTGATTATATAAACAGATATAACTCTGAATGGCAAGTGTCATTTCTTTGTAACTATAGTCCTACCTTACATATTCTTCGAAAAATGATCAACAATGTCTCCTATCAGTTCTGTTTATTAAAATGACATTTTGTGTTTCTATAATGGAAAAATGAATTTGGAAATATCAAAGTCTGAACATTTTAAAGACAACTGCAATTCTTAGACCTGTCACCTCAGGCTGGGCAATTTGATATTGTAGCCATGAATGCCTTTATTGGAGTGAGTCTTCAAAGGAAAACAAACTAGAATATTTTATTTTATTTTTATTTTTGAGACAGGATCTTGAACTTGCTCTATAGTCCCATCTATTCTTAAACTATTGAGAGTCCTGCGTCATCCTCCTAAGACAGAATTACTGGAGTGCAACACCATGCCTGGATTATTTTGTATTACATATAGAAATATTGGAAGTGGTGAAATATATGTTTTTGAACATTCCACTTTGATATACTGCTTGGAATATACCACACAAAAGTGAAGCTGTTTGTTAGCTTCATAAAAATGTTCATTTGTGTATCTTTCAAATGTTTGAACCTAAAATACACTCTTATTCATTTTAAAATACGTCTTTACACTCTTTGTGAAACATCTAGATAATCAGAAACCAAGTATGCCAGTGTGATTCTTTAGCTTTTTCTCTGTCTTTGGGAGTATTCCCAACTCTCTTGTAGTTCAGCAACTCACAGTCACATGAATAACCCTTCTTACCTTGTACTGTAAGAATTAATTTTAGAAATCTTCATCAGAAAATAAAACTTCAGTTAACTGTTACATACAGTTTTGCATTTTTAATTTTTATTTATTTATTTATTTATTTATTTATTTATTTATTATTTTTAGAATAGGGTCTACAGAGTCTACAGGGTTTCAGGTAAATCAAACTTGTGTGATCTGCCTGTGTTCAACCTCCTAAGAGCTTGGATTACAGCGCATGCCACCACACCCAGTCTTAATTGCCTTCTCAGTGCACCCTGGGGGTGGGGCCGGCACAGCACGCCTGAGATTGAACCCTGGCTGCTGTGCTCTTATGCATGTTTTTTGAGAACCATATAGAAGTTAGTCTAAAGTCTTTCAAATGTTCTGAATTTCAGTAGTAATAAATAAGAGAATGATTCCACGAACTGTATTTTAAAATCTACTTATGGAGATGCACATCTCTTAAAATATTTGGGCATTCTCCCCCTTACAAAAAGTATAATGTCTTCAGAATTTTCAAAGTTAGAATTTTCACTCAACTTATTTTCATTTTCTTTTTCAGGAAATGTATGCAAGAAGAGTTCTGAGAGTTTCTACTACTCCATTCTGCCGTGATTAAACAAGAGACTGTGGCATTATGTAAGTTCAACCATTTTTATCATAATGAATACTTTCATTTTAGAAAGTCACATTTTTATTTAGAATTAAACTAAATGTTGTTGAAATGGAAGATTTAGTCAACTTTATTCATTATTTTTTTTTAACCTTAGTTTTGCTTTACTTCAGCTTTATTCAATTTAGGTAAACAGTGAAAGCATTTATTTGCTAGAGTAACTGTCTTCCTGTGCCCATTAACCAGTAATTCAATGCCTTGTGATAAGAAGCTTATCAGGGACTGGGGAGATAGCTCTTCAGTCTAAGCACCTGCCCGACAAGTCCAAGGATCTGGGTTTGATCTCTGGGACGACAAGGCATGTTGGCCCTGAAACCCTGGGTATGCTGTGCCAGCCACTAACACCGGATGTGGTGGCACATGCCTGTAATCCAAGTACTGGGGAAACTGAGATAGAAAGATCAGTATGAGTCCGAGTTACACAGTGAGACCCTATACCAAATAAGTAAATAAATGAATAAATAAATAGATAAATAGAAGCTTATCAGTTGGTGAGCTACTTTAAAGATACTGAACTGTTAGCAATACCTATGTGACCTGGGTAAACATCTTGGTATTATAATGTTCTCAGTTTTATTGAACACATATATTCAGTTTCATCTGCAAAATCTTCCCTGTGTGACTTCATTGAGACAATCAAATACTATCTTTGCAAAGAGTAAATTCACCTTGGTATTAATAAAGTTACACTTTATGTTCAAGGGCTATGATATTCATCACAGATATGCATTTCTTTCTTTTTCTTTTTCTTTGTTCTTTTGAATTGGAGATTGAACTCAGGACTTTGAGCTTGCCAGGCAAGCACTTATTCTACTGAGCTATCTCTTCAGTCCTGCAAAGATGCATTTCATATCTTTGAAGTATTAGAATCTTGGTTCTCATTTATTTCTCAAGTTATAAAGAAAACAGACAACAGATGTTATGTGGAGCATAATGAATGACACTAACTTGAATGTTTTCTCAGCATTCAAATTCACAACCCTTTTGGTTGGCTTACAGTTGAAATTTGGCCATTCATGATTTCTTCCGCACAGTATAAAGGAAATAGAACTTCTTCTCTTTCCCAAGCTGCCCCTTAGGCTGAGATAAAACAGTCCCTTTGTCCATAGTCAGTTTTGATGACAGATCAAATAGGTTGAGAGAATGTAATGTATGTTATTTATTTTAACATTTGCAGCCATTTTTGGCATTTTATTTATGCAGCCTTTTCTCACTAAACAAGAGAAAGAATTACACAGTATTGCCTCATATTAAGTGGATGGGCAGTTCAACTAGATGAAGAATGTGTCCACTGTTCCAATTCAGTGCAGGTCCAGTCAGTTCATGGGCTCTCCATTGAGTTACTTTTACACCCTGGTATTTTTAAACAACTAATTTGGAACATGGGTACTTCAGGAGTTCGCTAAAAGGTCGAACATATTTCAGAAACCTACCTAAACAATGTGGAGGGCATAAATCACTTCAAAAAAGATTTTGAGATAGGAGAATTATATACAAAAAGAGAGGAAATTATATAAATATCTACATTTTAAATTTAAGCCTGTACCCCACTGATTCTGTTTTGCAAAGTGTATTCATTTAAATCATTA
>PVKN010041030.1:0-10616 GCA_004027915.1 Capromys pilorides
CTTTTCTCTATGTTCTACATTTTTTTCTCCTAATTCTTTAGTACTCTTCCAGCTTTATTTTGGACCACCCTGAGCCCAAAAGTTGACATAACAAATTTATCCCTAGTTTTATTGTATCACTAGATTTTTATTTGATGCATCAATGGCTTTTTCATTCCAAGATTAGGAAGCTAATCAGATTTGTTGAAAGGATAGTACAAACTTTGAAGCTAGACCGTGTTCTAATTCAACATCTGCTTGTGCCTGCTGTGTGGTCTTGAGATACTCTCTAGGTCTGTATTTGTTCTGTAAAATGCCCATCTTACGGTTTGTGAAGGTCACATACGTGTAAAGCAGTGAGAATGTATGGCACTGTAAACACTCAACATGTGTTAGCTGCTTATTATTCCAGAACTTGCATGATTTCGCTTCCTAGATTTACATTTCCTACCCTGAGTTGGGAAGATAACAGAGAGGGTTGAATGAGGGGTGACAGAGTACACAGAGGCAGCAGGAATGAGTTCTAGGGTTCCACAGCAGTGACAGGTTCCTACAACCTATTACGATGGGGTGCCAATGCTCTTTCTCTATATATTACACATCGTGTATGTAGAGTGAATTGTCACACAGCCAATTCTCATCTGCCCCCCTCTCTGTTCTCTTCCCTGTGGCCTTCCCAACCTCCAGTGCTCCTTGGAGATGAACTCTTGGCTTCTGCCTGTGGTTAAAGCACCAGGCGTGTGTCTTTCCATTTCTGGCTCATCTCACTCAGGGTCTTCCCTTTCCATCTACTTTGCCACAGAAGACTTGGTCCTTAGCTTATGCTGTATAAGAAACTGATACCAAATGGAAGTGTAAGTGTAATAGCTGGAAGCACTGTTACCGAACATCCAAGAGAGGACCAGGGGCCCTGGGAGGCCCTCCTCCTTGCACTGCCTGCCTGACCATGGGCACTTGCCTCTGAGTTGTGGAGTTATAGGGGTCTCTGGTGATTTTTCTAATTTCGTTTCCTGAACTCTGATTTGTGAGGTTCTGCAGAATAGCGAGGCTGATTGTCAATGTCTCTCTCATCCTGGCAAAGTAGCACCATAAATTAGAAGTGCTCCGAGTGTGTTGGATAAAATTGGTTCTTCTCACTGCAGGATAGATTTCAAAGCAAAGTACTGTGGTCAGTTTCCATATGGGTTGAGGCTGTACGTATTGCGTATTATGTGAATGTATGTGTGTATTTATAAACCATCTTTCCTCAAAGTCATTTTGTGGTTATTTTACAATTCCAACAGAGCAAGTCAAGGTTTTACCTGGGAAATTTATATATATATATAATTTTGTGTACCAAGTGCCTTTTTATTGTTGCTCATTTTCCTGAGCTGACCAGTTGCAGGCTTCTTTCAGGGATCACTTGCTGGAGATCAAGTGTTTATCTGTTTTGTAGCGCATCTGTGCCTGCCCTGTCTCCCCACCCCGCCACACACCTTTTTTAGGTTCTGGTAGATTGGATCCCCCAGAGTATCACCTCTCAGGTTCAAAGCCCCTTTGCCACTGGCCCTGGACTCTAAGCATTCCTCTTTGCCCCCAGCACCCCTAGCTCTCTTGGTAGGAGGTGCGGGAGGGCTTCTGCCAGGGCAGGGGCATCTCCTGATGCCTTCTGGCCTGCATCTGTCTTCTGCTTCTCGCTCCTGTGGTGTGGTAGCCAGCAGGATGTGTGCATGGGGATAGCTGGTGGAGCTCAGCTCCAGCCACACACCCCTTAGTGAGCTCAAGCCCTGTTCTTCCTCAGTGTCCCCAGCTAAGGTGGCCTGTCTATTGGTCCCTAATTTGTTGTTTTGTTTTTCAGCAAATTGGTACCTCCTAGTTCAAAGACCTGTAATTGTAAACTCACTAGTTACACATCAGCCACTGTAGAGACAGCCCCAACAAGCAGAGCTGGAGCCCTCCAGAGCTGGCCTGCTTTGCACACCTGTGAGAGACCACACCATGCATCTGCGAGTGGCAGTCAAGGGAAGGCCTGTGGCACTGAAGCCCTTGAGCTAACGCTGTCCTTAGCTGCTGTCTGACTGAACTCCCCACAGTGCTCTCTGCAGCACCCTGCCCTGCCTGCCCCGGGGAGGTCTCACACTGCCTGGGGCGCCCTTGCCTGCCAACTGTACCACCTTCCTTTCGTCTGCCTCAGTATGGGCTCTGGCTTGGGTGACCCCGCACACTTATTTCCCAGTAGGCTGGGGGCAGAGCTTTCCAGTAAGTTTGAGCCCCAGGAGTGTGAAGGACCCTGCCTTCTAAGCTCCCCGACCCCTATGAGATTAGCGGGGTGGACTCTTTGCTACTTCCGGTTATAGTTAGTGATTGTTTGTAGTAATTCTTCCCTGAACAAATTACCACGTGGTGCTGGCCCCTGATGGCCTGTGGGCATCTTTGGAGGGCATCTTTCCTGGGTCTCATTTCCCAGGAAGTGAAGAATAGACACTAAGGCAGTGCGACTCGCCAGCGCTTTCTGGCTCGGTTTCCTGGGCCACTTGCTCGCCCTCGCTGAGCTTTGCACTGGCCTCAGTTGGACAAGCGTGGGCGCGTGGCCCGAGGCTTTCTCCGCGCAGCTCATGTCCCCGTGGCTTCCTCTTTCAGAACCAGTCCACTGTGGCTACAGACCAGCCTTCCCCAACTCCTCATGGCTGCCCTTCCGCGAGATGCTGCAAGTCCAGGACGGCGAGTTCCCCTGGCAAGTGAGTATCCAGATGGTCCAGAGGCACCTCTGCGGAGGCTCCATCATACATCGGTGGTGGGTCCTGACGGCTGCACATTGCTTCCCAAGGACCCTGTAAGTGCCTGGACCGTCGTCGTGTCTTGTACCGCGTCTCCTCTCCGTGTTACCTGGGCCATCGCTCTGGATTAGCGAGCAAGGCTTCAGAGCCTGTGGGTTCTGTACCTGGCGAGTTCCAGTTGCTCTGGACCCAAAGTCTCTGCTTTGCACCCACTCTCTCCTCTTCACCCCCTCTACCACGCACCAAGGTAGGCTGCCAGTACTGGAGTATCCGCAGCCAGTTCCCTTCTGCCCTCTGCTATGAAGGCAACACATTGGCCAATTCACTGTGCATGCACTCATTGAGCACCTACTGTGTGCTGTTCCAGGTGCTAGGGGCACAGCACTTGATAGGACGGCCCAGCACTCAGTCGCCAAGGAGCTCCCGACTCTTCTCTAGGATGCAGCCATTCCTCTTCCATTGGCCAGGGCTTCCCTGGCTGATGGCACCACCAGCTCAGCGATTGGCTGGAGTCTGGGCCCACCCCATCTACCTGACCTCTAGCCACCCCCAAGGACACACCCACTCCTCTGGTTTTCTCAATATTTACAGCTGTAAATTCATTGAGTTGTGACTGTAGCTAGGAAGATGTCGTGCCCCCTGACTATGGCTAGCCCTAGGGCTTTTGTATTCCTTCTTCAGATTTGAAATGGCAGTGGCAAATGTCACTGTGGTCATGGGAGCCAAAGCTTTCAGTGACATCCACTTGGAGAGGAAAGAAGTGCAGAAGATCATTATCCACAAAGACTACAGGCTGCCCCACCTGGACAGCGACCTGGCCCTGCTGCTGCTGGCCACACCAGTAGAGTTCACTCCCTTCAAAATGCCCATCTGCCTGCAGGGGAAGGAGGTGTCCTGGGACCGCTGTTGGATGGCAGAGTGGGTATCAGCTTATGGGTACGGTATGTGTCTCCCCTTCGGAACCTAGAGAAGGTGCAAGTTAGGCTGCCCCAGGGTAGGCAGCATGATGCTTTGGGTGAGGGGAGACTTGAATCTGAATTTGCACAAGACCCTTTGTGGCCTCCCTCACCCCCTTTTGATGTTAGTGCTGGAGATGGAGCCTAGGGCCTTTGCAGTCAGCTACATCCCCAGCCGATTTGTTCATTTTTGTTAAGATAAGGCATCGCTAACTTTCTGGGTTGCCCAGAGTGGGCTCGAATTTGCAATCCCGCCTCAGCCTCCCAGAGTGCTGGGGTGATAGAGACTCGGCTTGCCACTTTCTTCCCCTTCACCTTTTGTCATGTAATGACTTCCTCAAGCAAGGCATGTAGCTTAAATTAATAGAATTAAACAAGTAAGGCCCCCACTAGAAGTTTAGGACAGATAAGGCTCCAGCAGAAGAATCAGAGGTTCAAGTTCAACCTAGGAAACTTCATGATGTAGTGATATGCTGTCTCAAAGTAAAAAAAAAATCTTAAAAGGGCCTAGAGTGCAGCTTAGTGCAAAAGCGCTGGGTTCAATACCCATTACTGGGGTGGGGGGAGTAGAATAAAGAAAAGCTCAGTACACAGATGACTCACAACAAGATAGCAATGATAATTTTTTTTTTTGCGGTGTCAGGAATCGAACTCAGGACCTTGTGCTTTCGAGGCAGGTGCTTATGCCACTAAGACATCTTCCCAGCCCTAGAAATGATAATTTTTATTGATCCTCCATAAAATTGTTCACATCATCCCTTCAGGGATGTCTGACAGAGCCCTTCCCTCATCTGCTGCCCACATGATCACCTTGAGATAACTCCAGCCAGAGTTCCTTAGACCACAGAAACTAATGACTCCACCCCTGCCCCCATTGGACACTGGGCTGGCAGGAAGGGAGTGGGATGGACCGAAGGCCAAGAGGTCCTACGTGGAAGGCCATCTGGGCTATTTTCCTCTTCCAGATGATCCATCCAGTCATGTCCTCCTCCCGACTTTTCCAGTTGGCTTTGTAGCGATCTGGACACCTTGATTCCGAGGTTGGGCCCTTTTCCACTCGGCACAGGCAAAGCCTGGCTGCCAGATGACAGTGGCCATGGAGGCAGCTCCTCCCAGAGCTCTGGCCAGGCTGGGCAGTGGCTTTTGGGGGCTGCTTCTGGAGAGAAGGAACGTCTCACATTGAGACACTGAGCAAGAAGCACTGTTGGGGCTACTGAGTGGGACCTTGCCAGGCCATCTGTGAGCATCTGTGACCCGCTGGGCCTTTCAGCCCTCCAGGGCTGTCACCTGGTCAGTGAGGACCAGTGCCATGACCCTCTCCCTGGCTTCCTCCTTTGGTCAGGCGCATCCTGGAACATGGAGCTGCAGAAGCTGAGAGTGACCCAGCTCAGCTGGAAGGCGTGTGCCACGAGGGTACAGCAGCTGTCCAGGAAGACACTCTGTGCCTGGCAGGAGCTGGACACCAATGGCAACTGCCGGGTACTCAGCCCCACCGGGACCCCGCACGCCTGCTCCATCTCTCTGGATATCAAGGGAGACCCCTGACCCCGTCCATGTCCTCTGGCTGGAAGCGCCCTGGGCAGCACGCAGACTGTTGCTTCTTTTCTCCTTCCCAGGGAGACAGCGGGGCGCCCATGGTGTGTGCTAACTGGGGCACCAACAGGCTCTTCCAGGTGGGCGTCTTCAGCTGGGGCCTCACCTCCGGCTCCCGGGGGAGGCCTGGCATGTTTGTGTCTGTGGCTCAGTTTATTCCATGGATCGAAGAAGAGACACAGAAGGAAGGCAGAGCCTACACCCTGTCTGGAGGCCCTGAGAGCTCCCCTACCTGCAGGCCCCATGGCCTCCTGGCTCTGGGCCTGGGGTCTCAGGTGCTGCTTGCGGCCATGCTTACTTGATAAATGGAGTCACAAGGTGTCAAAGTTTCCTTCCGCTCTGTTCTCTCCCATCCCCCTCTGCTCTCTCCCAGCCGGCCACAGACACCTAAGAGCGTCAGTCCACACCAGAGCCAGGAAAACAGGCACGATACTCAATTCTCTGGATACCTGACCCCTTGGGGGAATATCCAACACAGGGCTGGAAAGGGGTGCACCAGCACATGAAGGACCCAATGGAAAGCCCTGCACTCTGACAAGGAGGCCCACGGGAGGCGTAGAGAAATGCTGAAAGGAAAATCACCTCAAGTTCCTTGCCCATGAGCAGAGAGACTCGCCTGGATAAGTGTTAAGAGCTACATCACCATGGAAGTCTCTTACTCTTACCTCACAGTGCCCACTTCTGCTTCTAGTGGGGCTCAGTGTCCAGCTCAGACCTGCGCCCTGGAATCCCCCCAGCCCTGCAGTGCACAGGCCTTTGTGTCCAGGGCCAGGGCTGGGCTCAGAGGACATTGGTCCAGTTTGGAGCTTGAAGTGGGAAATTATGACTTAGAATTTAGAGATCATCCTTTTCCTTCCTCCTTCTTACTAGATCAAAAATAGGAAAACAAGGTAGTTAGGGGAGCAGTGGTATCTCCCCTCTCCAAATCCAGGAGTGATTGAGTGGGGGCTGCTGTTGGGTGGCCAAGGGAACTACTGGCTTTGGTTTCCTGGGAGTCAGATTGTGTGGGAGGGAAATAGAGGTGATCTTGGGGTGGACATGTGGGGAGGGGAGAAAGAAGGACCAGACTGAGAAGGCGTGTTCTCTGAGGCTGGGCTGGCCTTCCAAGGTACCCCAAATTGAGGTGAGGGCTTTTGATCTAAGATGTCCTGCCTTGGCCAGCCCTTCAAATTAGGCTTCTCCCAGGAGGGAGCTATGATCACCTTGGGAAATGAAATAAGCTTGATTCCACCAAGGAAATTCTCAGAGTTGATGGCTGAGAAAATGATGCTCCTGAAGGAGGCCAGGGAGCAGCACATCACAGCAGCCACCACGTGGGTAGTGGAAACCACGGTGAAGTTGCCCACACTGATCCGCCCTCAAAGACCGCAAGTCTAGGAGGTGGTGACTCTATCCTGTCCAGCTCAGTTCACTGGGGTGAGTCCTATGAAAGCCCAGGGGCGCAGCCAGTGATGACACCCTGCTGTGCACTCGGTCACACAGCAGCTCCAGCTCTGGCCTCCTGGGCTGTCCTCGCTCTGCAGTACAATGCACAGCGTGCAAACACAGCTCAGGAAACTCATGGCTCCAAGGAAGAAGATGATAATCAGGAACCAGTGACCAGGAAGCCACCCTAGCTCATAGCCACTGTCTCTCCCAGAGCCATTAGCTGTCCTGCTGTCTGCGACAATGCGGTGTCATATTGGCTCACTGTGTTGTATCATGCTCTTCATACTTTGAGAATAAGAAGTGCTAAGTTCCTTACGAGACCTGATAACGTGAATACTGTAGGGGATGGGAGAGAAGTTGACGAGAATCAGAGTGCTAACACTTTGGTAAGGATTTCAGGGACCAACATGTCTGGACATCCCCAGAATGTTCCCTTAAGGTAAAGGACAAATTGCTCCTCCATGGCCTGGTATCACTATGACAGATGTGACAGGGGTGGGTCTTCTTTGGATTGTGTAGAAGCATAAGGTGTACTGAGAAATGGTGCTCTCACTGGTTTAAGGTGGCGCTCATGTTTCCAGTAGAGACCAAGGCTCAAGGCAAGAGGGGGCTTTGCCCAGAGCTCAACTGCAGGACAAGCCACACGGCCAGTTCACCCATGTGTCCCATAGAGCAGATGGCCTAAGGCACCTGTGTGAGCACCTTGCTCCTCTGCCCCTAGGGTGGCCAGGTCAGCTCTGTGGAAGGAAGGAAGGAGAGCAAAGGCTGGCGCCGGGCTTCTCAGCTCCAATGCACTCCCTTCCCAGGCATGAGGCCACTGCTGTTAGGATCTCTAAGCTGCTCCCTGGCATCTCCCCTCCAATACATCACTAGGCACTGGAGGGTGGAGCTACTCTCTCCTTGGACCCCGTGTGGCACTTGCAGACCGCTGATCCCAGCTTAACTTAGCGAGGGGGCAGGGACTGGTGCTCCACTACCTGCCTGTCACTTTTCCTCCCCTGTGAATCCTAGTGCCTGCTGGTCCATGTGGTCATGGCGAAAGCAGACATTAGAAAGCCTGGCAAGCCAGGTGGGAAGACTATAGGTGGCTGGGACCTGAGGCGGAGTGCCTTTATTTTTTAAGCAGAGAGCCATGATTTACTTCCTGCTACGCTACGGGACTGTGATACGGGACAAGCAGTGGTCCATGGGATGGAAATTTAAGGGCTTCAGTGAGCTCAAGGGGTATGGATGTGGTGGGGCCAAGGCACCCACCTTGGCTGCAGAGGGGTCTCTCTTACACCTTATACCAGCGGACACAGGGGACACGATCTCTGGCCTGCCTCTGCAGAGCCCACGTGAAAGGGTTTGGGTGACCATGGACTCATCTGGGGTCGGCCTTGACCCCAAATGACGTGGTGAGGGGAATCTTCTCTGTGGGCAGAGAAGAGCAGAAACAGGTGGGGGGAAGAATCCAGAACAAGCTGAAGTAGGAGGCGAGAGCCTTGGCCATTTTAACAATGTGTGTTAGTTACACAGGATCACAGGTCCACGCACACAACAGGCTTTGGTCACTTCCACCCCAGGGGTTTTAATAGTCACTGTCCCCAGTCAGCAGCCCTTCATGGCAGCACCTAACAAGGTCACTGTGAGGTCAAGGCTCGCTATAATTCTGCCACCTTTGGGAGCAACACCGGGCTGGGTTTTGATTCCTTTACAGCCAGTTGTAGAAACATCTCTGGCTCCTGGATTATAACTTGGAGTCGAACATTTAAAGTCCTGAGATTTCTGTGTTTTTATTTTGCTGTGTTTTTACTCCTGTAAACATTCTACTGCATTCAGTGACTACTTACCTCTCCCACCAGAACATTCTATTGCAGAAGAATAGTTCCTTTCAACAGGTAACTGTTGTTAGTAATACCAGGCAAATCCTTGGAGTCACTGTTTTGGTATCACTCACCACAGGCTGCCCGAGCCTGCCTTCCCTCAGCAACAAGATCGCAGTGTGTTTGCCTTCAGATCAAGCCCGGCCTAAGAGAGCACCTTAGATTCCTGCCTTTGCTGTTGCATTTTCTGGAATCATTTTCAGTACCACGTGCTGTATCAGGATTCTATCAGAAAATAATGTTTCCTCTGTTTCTAGCAGCGAGGATACATCTCGGGAGACAGACACTGGCAGACCCCGAAAGGGCTTGAGACTGCTGCTCGCGGGAGCTCAGGAGCCCAGTGCCAATGGTCTCATGATTCTCTCCAGCAACACAAAGAGGGTTTAGGCCAAATCTTAAGACGACAGTCTGCTGAACTCTGGGGCCTGCCCGCAGCTACTATGGGAAAGTAACTTCTGCAACTTCTGCCTCCCAACCATGGCTGAAAACTTCAGTTCTGAGAATCCCAGCTTCTAAGTGCTCAGCCCCAAGCACCCCTGGGAGCATCGGAAAGGCAGAGCGGTCGATAGACACCAGTGTACAATCTCGGGGTGCTGACACAGTGACCTTGGGATGTGAGGATGGCTCAGAGGGTCAGCTCTGCCCTCCGTGAGAAGGTGCTGGGTAATGCTGAGCCTTTGCCTTCCTTCTGCCCCAAGTCCCAGATCCTTCCCAGGGTCCTGGCAGGCTGGGTCTTTGGGCCCGGGTTCCCTGGGATTCTCAGTGCTAGGGGAGCTGCCTTCAACAGACACCAACAAAGGCAGGAGGACCGGAGCTGAGCAAGCTTGCCGGGCTCTGTCCCTTCCCTGTTTAGGCCCCCGTGCTGCCCATAGCCGGGTCCCTTCAGGTTTCGTTCTTTTCTGTGGCACCACATGACACGGCACTTGCTGTCCCTCCGGGTCCTAGGAATTTGAGATGATGTGCTTGCCTGGGGCCTAATGCTGTGAGCCGGGGCAGCCTGGTCTCCTTTGCTCTTTCCTGCATGTTCAGGGCCTGCGTCAAAACACCTCCACTCACACTTTCAGAGTGGAATCTGCCTCTGTCCCGAAGCCTCCCCAGCCGTATGCGCAGGGCTGGCCAGCTGCACAGCCGCAGCCTCCCGAATTCCACCTTCAAGCTATAAATTCAGAAAGTCACCTGGATCCATGGAAGGTCAGCTCAGAGCAGCCGAGCCCAAAGACCAGAGTGCCCTTCTCAGCCAGTCTGAGGATGTCACCCCAGAAGACCGACCAGCTATCAGCATGCAGTCAGCTTCCTGGAGAGAAACTCAGCTCTGGGGCCCTCACCCTGCACACTTGTCCCCAGTGGACCTGGAGTGGGACATCTGTGGAGTTACACAAATGATCTGACATGCCTTAAACTAGAACTGGGGCACAGCTGCCACTGCAAAGCAGAGCGAGCCCCTGACCTCGGTGGGGAGCAATTTGCAGTTCCTCATACATCTCCTGCCCCAAACAGCTGCTCCTGCCTCCCCAGGTTGCCTTGACATCAACACAGATGCCACCAGGACCTAAACTGGGTCACAGAGGGTGGGGCGGGCTGACACAGGCCCTCAGGCCACATCCTTCCCTCACCTGGCTCCCCAGCCCCACTGGCCCAGAGCTCAGAGCACAGACCCCAGACCCCCACAGGAGCCCGCTCCTTGGACATCATAGGCCTGCTCCCCCTGGAGCCTGCAGTAGGCATGCCTGTCCTTGCTGGGTCCTGGCAGGGAGTCTGTCCTTCCTGGCGGGCAGCCTGGAGCCACTCTTGCCTGCTGTCCCCTGGAGGAGCTTCAGGGTGGCCAGGGCCCTCATAGGTGCTGGGCAGCAGTGGGCAGAGAGTGGAGCACAAACTGTAGAGTCAACACCTGCATCACACCTGACTTGGCAGAGTGGGGAAAGGGCCCGCCCACAATCACCCACTGTGAAGGGCTGAGCCAGCGCACAGCGTAGGCCTCCATCCGGGGTCTGCCACACCTGCCCACCCTCCTCCTCCTCCTCCTCCTCCTCCTCCTCCTC
>PVKN010041031.1:0-7500 GCA_004027915.1 Capromys pilorides
CATTGAAGCAATATTTAATGCTTAGTACATCTTTTTTTTATAGATACTTGTTTTCATAGTCTTGTGAAATCATTGTAAGATATAACATTGGAGTTTAAAATGTCAAGGAGGATCACTACGAGTCCTAGCTGCGTAGTGGGACACTATACCAGATACATACAAAATAAAATGTTAGTTAAAAATTCAAAATACAAAAAATGAAATTTCTAAAATAGGTGACTAAATTAAGAAATACAAATACATTCTTGATTTTAGTTAAGCTTATATTCTGAAAACTGCAGTGTCCCTAACCTTAAAAATCACAGGTACATTCGCTTTTATTTCCTCCTCCGATCTTTTCTTCGATATGGATAAAATTGGTTAGTGATGTAGACTCAGGAAATTTTAAATTAATATGTGGGTTAAGATGCTATATTTGTATATAGTAACAAAAAGAATTGGTCAAGTTTTACCATAGCTGTCCACTGAGGTGGACACACTAGTGTAAAACAGACTATGGCACTATAAAAGGGCTAATTATTAATACATAAATCTTGGTTTCATGTGGGCTATTAGCAAGAGAGAAGATTTTAAAAAGAGTATCTGTGATGGTAAATTTTACATGTGGTCTTGACTGAGGCAGGGTGACTGGATATTTGCTCAAAAAGTACTCTTCGTGTTTCTGGGAATGTGGCTTTTTGAATTAGATTGACTTTTTAAAAAAGTTTTTATTTATTCACAGTTTTATGTATTTATTGCACATAAGTGCAGAGTATGCAGTTTACAATCACCTTGTGGAGGTGTGTACGTGTACATAGTACAGCTTGTTTCTTAAAAACAACCCTCTTCTTCATTATCCTACCCCTTCCATCCTCATTTAATTCCCCTTTCCCCATTTTTATTCTTATTGATCTTTTTAATCTTAGCTCATATTTATAGCATACGGTGTCCATATTCATGGAAGTTATTAGGTTCCTGTGTGAGACACCTCCATATCCTATTTATTTTCCCTTTTGTTCCCCTTTACCCTTTGCCCCTCATCTCTTGGGTCTCTTTTAATCCCCCTGTTTCCATTTATCCATCCTTTATTGAGCTCTTTGTTCGTACTTTGCTTTACTCAGCTGAGAGATATATGGCATTGAAGTTTGTGTGTCTGTTTTATTTTACTTAACATTGTATTTTCCAGGTACATTCATTTTCCTACACAGTCTTAAATTTGTCCTTTTTCATAGCTGCGTAGCACTTCATTATGTTCATTATCTAACCATCTGTTGATAGTTATGCAGCCTGTTTCCAGGATTTAGCTATTACGGATTGAGGAAGAAGGCATTTGCCAACAGACTAACTTTGGATGTGAACCGTGCTCTTCCCGGTGCCTTCAGCCTGCCACCCTATCCTGAACACGTTGTACTTCCAATCTTCACAACAGCCTAAGCCCATGAGTGTTTCCTAAGAAGCACTCTCACTTGCATTTCCCTAGAACCCCTACTGCAGATACAGAGCTTGTTTTAATTAATTTTGCTACTGGGAATCAAATTCATGACATTGTGCTTGCCAGACAGGCTCTGTGCCACTGAGCTATATTCCTGGCACATGGCTTTGTTTTAAATTATAATATTGAAAAAGATGAAAAGAAATGCTACATTTTTCTCTAACTCCTTTCATGACAAGTGTAGAAGCCCACCTGGGTGACTTGTCTTAAAGAGCGGTTGTCTCTGCTTTGGACGAACCTGAACTTATTTCCATATATTGATGTCTACAGAGCTGGACAGGACTTTTCCTTATCCCTTCAGGTGGCCTTAAGCAGTGCATGTTGGTCCAGCTTATGTGCTGATGGTTGTCTTTGAAGACTACAGGCAGGCAGTGTTTCCCTCCACCCCTGCCCCCTTTTTGTCACCCTTATGTGAGCCTGGAGGAGACAGGATAAAGAGCCAATGCTCTGTGCTGTACACTAGGATCCAGCCTGGAGGGAGAAGCTAAGACTTCTTGGCAATTCAAAGATTATACATTAGAGCTAAAGCACAGACACCCAAACATTAGATGCTATCTCTATTGTGTTATGCGGATTACTCTTTCTGTTTAGCCTTCTCTCTGCACATTTCTGGCCTCCTACCTAACCCAGCTCATGGTGCTCATGTATTTCCCACCCCTCTTACAATCACTCATCTCAAGCCACTCCCTCCTTCACAAATGAATAAAATCTGGGTACAGTCCCGAGTGAAGGCTGTGTGGCAGAATACCATCATGGTGGCTGGACTCAGGTCACCCTTGATTCCCCACCATCTTGGATATGTTCTTGTGTCTATTTATGCTCTGGGTTGCACTGGAACTGGTAGATTGGGATAACTTCCTAGAATTACAATAACTTTTCCATGGGATTACAAATACAAACTTCCTGGCTCTGACAAGGACTAGGAAGGGCCCTCCACATAAGAGAACAACATCTCACCTGAGACTGGTTGCAAACAAAATGGTGACTAAGGTCAGTGGAAATGCAAGAGGAAGCAATGCAATTATGGAAACACTGCTCAGCTGCTTCAAGCCAGCTTGGGACTACTCACAGTGTTAAGTTCAAAATGATAGGACATTTGTTAATGACACATCAGAAATGTATGAGGATGATGCAGAGCTAGTGAGGGCATTGAATGTTCTTACACTATAGCATCTGTATCTGGAAAGATGCAGGATTAAAGATTGAACACAGAAAGAGTAAATGTAGCATGCTGTCCCGGGATATTTAAAAAAGGTCGACTCTTTTACAGCAGGAGATATTGGAGAAACTGAGTAGCACAAAACATACATCACAACTATAGGGGCCAGTGAGATGGTTCAGTGGTCTAAAGCACCTGCTTAGGAAAGCTTAGGTGACCGCAGGGACCAGCGTTCAATCCCTGGCACCACATGCTGGGCCAGCCCCACTCCCAGGGTAGGATGAGCAGGTCATAAAAAAAAAAGGCTTATCACAACTATAATATAGGTAGTTTGGGGATCAAGGGCCTCTATCCATCTGTAGGCCTTAAATCTTTTGCTAATTTCTGGGTAAACGTTTTTTTATACCATTATTAAGGCAGTTACCCAAATAGGAGAGGAGAAACAGTGAGAAAACTGAAGATATACAAGCATAATAATATAAAATTTCAAGAAACCTTTTGGAACTTTTTGAAGGAACTAATATTTTGGAGAGATATTTTCTAGAATCTGAAGAAGATTGCATCATGGATTTATAGCATAGAACTATAAGGGGATAAATTTCAACCTAAGGAAGGAAGAAATTTTTACTAGAACAGCGAAATATGAAGTGAGCTTCTTGTACTGTCAGATGTGTTCAAATGTGCAGTAGGTGACTCTAGAGATAAGCACACAATGGAGGAATTCTTGACTTAGCTGATTTTTAAAAGTAATTTTAAGGCGCTGGAGAGATAGCTTCAAGGCAAAAGTGCTTGCCTGGCCAGTGCAAGGTTGTGAGTTCAAATACTGGTTCCATAAAAAAAGTAATTCCACTAAAAAGAAGTAGCATTATGAATGTTTATTGTGCCTTTTTCATAGATTACTTTATTGAAAGACAGACTTTATTATTTCTCTAAATATATAAATAGGAACATGGCTAAGTAGTTTGTTCAAAATCATATAACTGGTCACGTCCAGAAGAGAGATTTGATATCAAGTAATCTGAAATAGTACCCATGTGCTTAATTAATATTCTATCTGTAAGATGGCAAACTTGGTCTGCAAGGGACAGGTCAGTCAATACTTTTTGACTACAGGCCAGATGGTCTCTTTTGCAGCTAAGTATCTCTGCTAATAAATAGAAATGAGTGCCTTTCAGTAAAACTCTACATAAAAATATGCAATGCACTGTCATTTGCTAACTTTTTTCAAGTATGTCTAAATACGGGTGATTTTAAAGTAACTTATGTAAGAGGTTATATTTTTAAAAATTGGATGCCACAGTACAAGGGTGATTGAAACCTACAGTGAAGAATTAAATTTTAATAATTATTTAAGCAAGTGACGTGCTGCTAATGATTCCCTCAGAATGCTCCTCTCAGCTTGGGCCACGCTGGTCCCATCATTCTGGTCCCTTTCCGAAGCAATTCTGTACGTCCCCCTTTGTGTTGATGAAGCCTGAGGAAATGTGGCTGTGAAGGGCCATCGCCAGGCGGGGCTGGCTCTCTGAAACGCCCGCAGGGTGCGCCCATCCATTTCATTCACTGGACTGGCAGTGGGCCCCTTCTAGCTCTGCCGCAAGGTCAAAACGACCACGACAGGTTATCATTATGACTCACTTGAAGGTGTCAAGGCAGACAACAGCACAGGAAGGCACATTTCTGCAAAAGGTCCCTGTAACATAGATTTTAAAAAGAATTTCTATATCAGCTTCCCATTGGTGTGTAATTGATTACCGCAAACATAGTGGATTATTAGGATAAACATTTATTATCCCATGGTTCTGCACGTCCCTGGTCCATGCGGGCTCAGAACCCTTGGAACTCCCATGGAAGCCTCTACTTCAGAGCTGGCTGACAGGGCTGGCAGAACTTGGCTGTGTGCAGCTGTAGGGCCAAGTCTCGTGTCCTTGCTAGCTACTGCCCAAGGACCACCTTAGCTACTAGTAACCATCTGAGTTATTTGTCCCTGGACCCTGGGTCTCAGCAATGACTAACCTCCTGTGGTTACTTCAAGGTCGCTATGGTCCTTTCTTCTTCTTAAAGCAAGCTGATTAGCAACCTTGCATTTACCCTCCCTCTTTGGAATGTAATGGAGCAGCTATATGATCACCCCTTAGAATTTTGTCTGCTACCATTTCTAATGCATCAAAAGTCACACCTTCTATCAATAACCTACTCCTAATGTTCACAGTTCTTTCCCACAGAAACTTTTCTTTGTAGCTAAGTCAAATTCAGGCAACTTCTGCCCAGTTTTAAAAATTGTTTATTCAATATTGGCAAAACTGTAGAATCCTATGATTTATTTTTTCTCATATGGTCACTGTGATCACTTATAAACATAAATCTGAGCCTGCCGTACCCCCATGGTTTTCTACAGCTCTTAGGGTAAACTTACAGCACATCCCTCCGGCCTCCGAGCCCTTATGAGACCTTTGATTACTTGTCTCTGGGTCACTACATTCTCACTCCCCTGGTCAGAGCTGTTTTTGGCTCATTAGAAAGGGCCAAGTTCTTCTCTTGAGGGACTGCTGTCCTAAATTGTTCTCTCTAAAGAAGTTTTCCTCTCTTCTTCCCTCTTTTCTGCTTTCCCGTTGCTCACTGAATTCCAACCTACATTTCCAAGTCTAAGCCTAACTGATGTACTGGGGTTCCTTAACTTAAAGAAGACTCCTATTTTATTGTCTTATTTTATCCTGTGTTTTTCTTTCATGTAATTGTTGCTAATGTCCTCCCTTATTCATCATTTCATTTTCTGTGGTTCTAGTTATCCACAGGTCAATCACAAATGAAATTATTGAATGGCAAATTCTGCATTTTAACAAGGAGACAGAGAGCATACTCACATAACTTTTATTACAGTATATTGTTATAATTGTCCTATTTGTCACTATTATTGTTAATCTCGTATTGTGCCTAATTTGTAAATTGAAATTTGTGATAGATCTACTTGTTACTATCTGTGGTTGCCAGTACTCACTGTTGGTCTGGGAATACACCACCCTCCGAGAAGAGGGAACCACTGTTGTTCAGTCACTAAAAATTCAGTGAGCACTTATTACATGACAGGCATCCTTCCCTAGCCTGGGGTTATCACATGTGACTGACTCTGAGGTCTGAACACATGGAGCTTTCTCTCCAGTGGTGACAGTACTTATGATAGCAGTGATTAAATAATTCATAGGTAAATTTGCTTCGGATCACCAACCCTGAATGGAACGTAAGTTCTATGACTACTTGAATCACTGCTGTATCTGTTGGCATCACTGAAGGGTTTAGCACCTGTTCGACACTCAATAACTATATATTGACCCCACTGGGTTGAGTACGCTCACCACTTGTTTCAGTTATATTTATGCTTTCATTTATGTAGAGGCTGTCGTGTTTTCCAATGTAATGTGACAGCATACAAACTCAGGACCACGTCACTTTTGCCAGAGATGCACCACTATTGTTGTTCCTGATCTTAGCTTTGTGTTTGATCTTCTGCCATGGTTATCATCGTGCATTTATTGTTTTAGGCTTCTGATAACTCTGCTTAGTTGTGCAGGAGCTTGCACATCCTTCCACATAGTGAAGGAAAATGTCCAGATAACAGCATGGGACTGTGGTACAACAGGAAAGCACAATTGTGATGGAATTTATCCAATTTGTTCTAAAAGACATGGTTTATATTTTTAAAGGACATTTTATGGTAGTATGATGTGATGATAATCTCAAAAAGAAAAACCTATGTCAGGCCATGCTTAAGTATCTAATTCTTGGAGAATTGTCTTATATCTAGAGGTGCTGTGTCTTTTTTGACAACATAAATATGTTAAAGAAATGTTATTTTCCACATGAATGAACACAAAGCATTTTTCTCATAATGTAGTTCAAATCGGCTGAATAATTGAATGTTTGCCTTACTTTTAAATCAATTTTCAATATCAGCCACACTCAGGAATTGAGACATAGAGAATGTCAAATTGAATGGAATCATGCAATTATACTGGTCGTGTGGAATATGAAATGCTTCAGTAAGACTCTGATCGTCAGGAGGATAATGAGGGGTGGCTATTAACAAGTGTAAGGTGAAACATAGTTTGCTACATGGAAATGGCAATCTAAATTACCAAAAATACTATTCGAGCATTCATTTCTCAAGTTGTGTCTTCTTTTCTTATCTCCTCTTATCCCTCCATCCCTCCCTGCCTGTGCTAAGCCACTGTGGCTTCTTTTCTATTCTCACAACCTGGACGCTCTCCCAGCTTAAGGCTCTGCACTGGCAATTCCCTCTGCCTGGAATACTTTTCCTCATCTCCCTCAAGACTTAGCTCCAAGCCTTCCTGTACAGCCACCATCTCATCTTGTACTCTGGCTTCTTGGTTCTCCCAGAAGTGACTGGCCTAGCAGACATCTCACTTTCTTATTGTGACACTCTTTGCCCACCTCTCTCTACAACAAAGGCAAAGCTCCTTTTGTCTTTCAATGACTGACATTTCTTAAGCACCTAGAATAGTGCCTCACACAAAGTTAGTGCTCTGTATATCTTGGATGTATCAACGATGGAGTGGATTATTGGCTAACTAGTATAACAGGCTAATTTTTGACAACTAAGCTACTTAATGATAACCCATGACATGGTTGCTATTAAAAGCAGCAGCTGTGATCCCTAGTATATTTGGATACACATTTCAGGCTGACACACTATCCTGAGCTTGTTTCCACTCACAGGTGGGCTGTCATGAAACAACTGCTATGGTTTTTATTTCAATGTCTTCGCAAAGCCTCCTGCACTCATAGGTGGAAGTCTGGGGAAGTGGCGGTTCATGGGCACTGATGCTCATCTGCAGGATTAGCCCATGGCTGATTT